>QRDG01000293.1:0-23873 GCA_012064385.1 Puccinellia tenuiflora | reverse complement strand
AAGGTACGCAAGGCAAGACCACGTGCCAGCTCAAGAACTCAGAACCATCCCTATCACTTGGCCATTTGCAGTTTGGGGACTCGACATGGTGGGCCCTTTCTCAAAGTCGCCTTGTCAGAAGACCCATCTGCTAGTAGCAGTTGACAAGTTCACCAAGTGGGTGGAGTGGAACCCGTCAGCAGAGTCGACGGTGCATCAGCTGTGAGATTCTTCAAGAAGATAGCCACACGTTTTGGGTATCCTCACAGCATCATTACAGACAATGGTACCAACTTATCAGTTGGGGAGATGGCCAAGTTTTGCGGTGAGAACAACATCAGACTCGACCTAGCCTCAGTGGCACATCCACAGTCCAATGGACAAGCAGAGAGGGCAAATCAGGAGTTGCTGAAGGGAATTAAGCCCGGCTCCGAGTCCCTTGCTAAGAGCCGCCGGGTCTTGGGTTGAGGAGTTACCAGCAGTGCTTTGGAGCATCAGGACGACTCCTAACAGATCTACTGGCTTCACACCTTTCTTCATGGTGTATGGAGCAGAAGCTGTCTTGCCAAGCGACTTGTTGCATGACTCGCCACGAGTCGCCAATTATGTTGAGACGGAAAACGAACTCGCCCGCCAGGACTCGGTCGATGCACTTGAGGAAGCAAGGGAGTTAGCCCTTGAGAGATCAGCAGTTTATCAGCAGGACTTGCGGCGATATCACGCACGCAGAGTCAAGACCCGGACTTTCCAGGAAGGGACTTAGTGCTTCGCCTTGTCCAAGTAAGGAAGGGATGCACAAGTTATCTCCACCATGGGAAGGACCGTTCGTCATAAGCAAGAATCTGAACAACGGATCGTACTATCTGATGGATGTGCGAGAGCCGGCAAGTGTAGGCAAAGGAGCTGATACAGCTCATACTCTAGATCCTTATGCAGAGGCAAAGAGGCCTTGGAACATAGCTCAGCTACGTCCATATTATACCTAAGTTGTAATAGATTCATGAGTTGAAAGGCAATGAGCCCAGTGAGCCATGCCTAGATGTAATCGAATTATTATGATCAAATGAAATAAAGCCGGCTTTTGTGAACATGAGTCCTTTAGTCGAGTCACCCAGTGAGTGCGCTTTGTTCTTTAAATTTTGATCATCAGGTTCTTGGGGGCTTGCTTTTCAGTGAAAAAAGTTAAGCTTAAACTCTTGGACCCGGCACAGTAGCCAAATTTTCCTAGTTTTCTCGCTGGTAAGTCAGATGCATCCTGCACAATATGATCTATCTACAGGCATGACTCGTTTCTTTCTCTTATGGATCCTAAGGAACATATGAGTTAAGAACCTGTCAGCACAAGCTGTACGAGAAGTCATGCAGGGCCTACTTATTCATCAGTGAAAAATAGACGGGTTATAAGAACCAAGCCGATTGGCACAAATTTTAATAGATAACAAGCTCAATTGTTTAAAGCACCAGTAGTGCACCATTACAATCAAAAGAGCTGACAAGCTCAACAGTTTAAAAGCACCAGTAGTGCATCATTACAGCCCAAGTAGCTAACAAGCTACATAGTTTACAGCCATCAGAAATAAATTATTACAAACTAGAAGTCGTCTAGAGAATTGTCTTTTACAGGAGCTGAGTCCTTGACTGGAGCTGTGGAGTCCTTAGCCGAGAGACTTGTCTTTCGCCTGTGCAGCAGACGTGAAGTCGACTTTCCAGGAGACTTTGTGGCAACTTTCTTCATCTGATAGCCAGTTCCCCTGGGGTTCTTCATGTGTCTGCTCAACTCCTCTTGAATTTGGGAGCCGCCAGTTGCGACTCTTGAAGGGTGGGCGCAGCAGGAGTCTTCAGCGTGGGCTCTGCACCAGTCAAGTCGCCAGTCCTAGGAGCCGCTGGAGTGGAAGAACTTGGCCCAGTTGATGGGGCACCAGTCATATCCTGTGAGGTACGCCCAAAGTTTACGATGGGAGGAACTCCTGGATTAACCCTCTTGTTCTCCAAGTCATAGTGATGAACCCATACCTCCGGGTCCATCTTGTTGGCGATTTCACAGGCATAATGCCGCACTAACAACTCCTCAGCCTTAAAGTCGTCTTGGGTGAAAGGTTTGCCGTCTTCATGCTGCTCTGGCTTCCCCATAGTGAGCATTGCTGGCTCCAGGACAGTGGGGTAGTAGCTGTGGGCCAGTGCAAGTATTCTTATGGCAGATCTCCTCATAGCAGACTGTTTCCACAGGCGCATGTACCCTGGAGCCCTAGACAGCTCATCAACCAATCATTCAGGCTCCTTGGGGTACTTGCCCTTGGAGTTCAGATATTTTACCACAGAGCGAGCACCCTCCTGCAGCCCATGGCAGTGGTCTAGCACGGAATGGAGTTGTTGGCTAGTTGGCAGCTTGAGTTTTGGGAGCCAGCCCCTGCAAAGTAAGAGAAGTCAAAAGCCATAAGTAACTGAGTTTTGTATATAATGCTAAAAGAAGGCAAGTGCAGTAACTTACCAAAGCATATGATGACACATCGCCTTAATCCCCTTTGGCATACATCCAGGACGGCTCTCAGATCAGTGTGTGCCTTCTGGGCAGCCTTCTTTGCTTCAGCCGACTCTTTCTTCACCTTAGCTAGCTCAGCAGCTAGGGTTTGTAAGTCTTCTCCAGTTGGAGGGAATGCTGTTTTTCAGATTCAGCAGATTGGGCACTGGAAGCTGCTTGGTCTTCCAACTTTTTCATGTCTCTTTTCATCTTGAGACACAGTCTGAAAAGCAGAAGTAATGAAAAGCAGAAGTCAGCGATGTACAGTCGACAATTAACAAGTCAAGAAAAAGCAAGTCAGATTTTTTACAAGTCAAATTCTATAGCTAATGAGCTCCAAGTCGTCACAAGTTAACAACTTGGCGCTTGGGGGCTACTCAGGAGTCAGATTTTTTCCACACAGCAGACACGCTTAGTGGAGAAGTCATAAGCTCCAAGTCGCCACAAGTTAGCAACTTGGCGCTTGGGGGCTACTGGCAGATCAGAATTTTTCATCAAGATAAGTATGAGTAGAGTGGACATTTTGCAGCTCCAAGTCGCCACAAGTTAGCAACTTGGCGCTTGGGGGCTACTCGCAGAACAGAGTTTTTTCTTCAAGTAAGGTATCAGTAAGCAACATATATGAGCTCCAAGTCGTCGCAGGCTGACAACTCGGCGCTTGGGGGCTACTCATGCAAAAGTTTTTGGTCTAAGGACCCGACAGACAGTAAATTAGCAGCCCCGAGTCCTAGTAGAGCTAAGGACTCAGGTCTTGGGGGCTACAGTATGCAAGTTTTTTCTACCTAGTAAGTGATTTGAGTTCAGGATGAAGCACCTATCTTAGCTCCAAGCACCAAAGATAAGGTGCTTGGGGCTACTGTAATAGGAGACTAATGGATAGAGCATAAAGAGCACAAGTTAGAATGCCTTACATTATGAATCATCTCAAGGGCTCTGAGGGCTAATTGCTCCTCATCCTTTAGTTGGCGGCTTGATCAGTAAGCTCTATGGCCTCAATGTAGGCCTCATTGAAAGATTTGTTGTCAGATATCCGGAGCCGGCTGTAGTCAGTTGAAGATTTGGCTGGTTCAGTGTTCAGCTGAGAAGTGGGGAGCCGCTTTTTCCTGACTCGGAGGCATCTGAATCGTAGTAGTTGGAGTTCCACCCCCAGAGGAGGATGGGATCACCACAGGAGTCTCCAACCGAGTCTTTGGAGCGGACTCGGGAACAGGGGGAGTCCCGGTAGCTGTTGCACCAGCAGATGTGGGAGTCGTAGGAGCTGTCTTTGTACTCGTCGTCTGAGAAGTCGACGGCGGTACCAACTCCTCGGCCGGAGTCACGTCATCCATGCCTGGTAGCTTGGAGACCTTGGCGCAGGGCCGGGCTCTGAGACAGGACAGGTTAAAAGTCAGATATTGAGTAAAAGATAAATATAGACGACATACTAGTAAAACCAAGGAGAAAGGTCATACCCAACATTTGTCTCAAGATCCAAAGCTTCTTGAGAGTCAGAAGAGAAGATTGACATTCCTGACACATAGGAGTTAGCCTTCTCAGGAGGAGAGGTCGACTTCCCTCTGGTGTGATACAGGTAGAGGAGGAGGAGACTCTGCAGGGCCACTTGAGCGTAGTTTCCTTTTCTTGGCAGCAAGGACTTGCGCAGGAATTTCTTCGGGCTCGCTGGAAGAGCTGCTAGACTTGCGGACTCGTGAGGCGGGTACCTTAGGCACAGCAGCCCGGGACCCACTTTTTGGAGCTGGAGGAGTCGGGGAGCGACTCTGGCATCTGATGACTCCTCAGATGGAATGGTTTGGGCTCCTGCAGGGCTTGATTCGGTATGCTCCTTGTCAGCAGATTGTGCCTCAGAAGAGGACTCCTCCTCAACGACATTGATAGTGGGAGCCTCAGGTGAGGACTCCTCATCTTCATTCTCATCACCAGCAGCAGTAGCCTCTTTAGAGGACTCCTCGCTGGCTTCTTCTTCTTCCTCAACAATCTCTGCAGCAGCAGAGGTGCTCCCTTTGCCTTGTCAGTTTCAAGGGCCGACTTCCAGAAAGAGTCGGTAAGCTGTAGAGAGGAAACAGAAAGTTGAGTTGACAGATTGAGATAATGCAAGCAAGCAAGAAGGAAAGGCAGTTAAAGTACTTACAGCAGGAGCTGGGTTTGTTGAGCAGAAGGGTTGGAGCCCGAAATGAGCTTGATCCTTCACCGGTTTCCCAGTCAACTTCTTGATGAGTCGACCAAGTTCGGGTCCATCAGACAATTGCTCCGTAACCGGAGGTCATCACCAGCGCATCTGGTATATGAGCAGATCAGTCGAGTCCTAGGACTCAGCGGCTGGATTCTCCAGGTTGTCCAGCAACGGACCAAATCCATATTTTCCAAGTTGTGGGACAAGAGTGCCCGGATGCGAGTGATCAGAGACTCGACCCTCGGCCGGTCGGCCTCTGGGCACCTGGCTTTCATCAGAGGAGTCGCCCGGAGGCGTTCCTCAGAGAACAGGGAAGCTTAGGTTCATCTGTAGGGGAAGTGTCCTTGCAATAAAAGAAAGTTCTTTGCCAGTCTTTGATGCGATTTGGGAAAACTGGCTTAGGGAAGACGGAGTTGAGGCGCCGTTGAAGGGCGACGGCGCCACATTGGAGAAGAGGACCCCCAGAGGTTTCAGGTTGAGGATTGCAGTAAAAGAGCTCGAGCCAAAGGTTGATATCAGGTTTAATCTGGAGGTAATCCTCACATAGAACGACAAAATTAGAAAGGGTGAGGATGGAGTTAGGAGCAAGATCGTGAATCCGCAGCTCGTAAAGCTCGAGAGCTGGCGGAAGAAAAAATCGCCGGGGGAGAAAAGCCGCGGAATAGGTGCTCCACGAAGACAACTACCTCATCCTTAGCGGGTAGAGGGAACGATCTCATCCCCTGAGGGCCCGAGCTTGAGCACTAGAAGGGATCAAACCTGAGAGCCTGTGGGTCTTCAATTGCTCCGCCGAGACCGTAGATCCACTCCAATCGGCGGAGATCGATCGCTTGGAGGAGGGTTTGGCGGCGGCGGCGGCCGCGGCGGCAATGTTCACCGTCCTGCTCGACGTGGTTGCCTTGGCCTTCGATGTGGTCTTTGAGCGCTTGGGGGCCATGGCGTGCGGGCGGTGCGTGCTGGGCGCGGGAAGAGATGGGCGCGAAAGAGAGGAAGGAGAGCTTTTGAGCTGAAGGGGCAAGTGAGGTTTAGGGCCTAACCATTCGCGATTTATAAAGGGGGTAAAACCCTAGAAAGTCAACTGTAGTGATAACGTTTCAGTAAAAACGTTCTAGTGACCAAACAGACAGATAAGAAATCACAATGTGGAAAGGTCAAAAGTCACAAATATGGAAGTAGCCGGCTTGTCTCAGAATGACGAGTCATGTGACTAGTGAAATCAGCTTATCTAGCCCTTGTTCGCAAGAGTCACACCAGAACCCGGCCTGCTAGTACGAGGGCAAGAGTGGTGGCTTGAACAAGGGATAAGAGTGGACTCATTTTATATATGTGTTATGTTTTTGTGCAGGAATTCATCTTGGAGCTAGCAGCAGACGACTTTGGAGCCATTGGCTCAAGTGGAAGGAGTCGACCCAGAGAGTCGAATCAGCAAGTCAGACGAAGCCGCCAAGCTGTGCCCAAGATAAATTCGGGGGCTACTGATGGGGGGATACTTTATAGGTAGGCCCATGGACCCGGAAAGTAGACCCGCCAAGACCAAGAAGGCCAAAGCCGAGTCACGTATCAAGTCGCATGGGCTGGCTGGAGACAAGCCGACCAAGGCCCATGATGAAGAAAGGACCCGTCCGGAAGGAGTCCAAGTACAACCCGGAGTCTAAACTTGGAAGACCAAGACGTAGAGTAGGACTCCGTGTTCTAGTATGACTCGGTGTAAATTGTAAGTCCAGAGACCCGGCAGCCTATATAAGCGGGGTCCTGGACCTTAGATCGATAAGCTTCAACCAGTAGAGAAACCCTAGTCACCAGAGAGAAGTCGCCGGCTCCTAAGTTGTGGAGCCGGGTCCTTGTAATCGAGATACCATCAAGAGCAATAACATAGAAGCAGGAAGTAGGTCTTTACCTCGAATCAGAGGGGCCGAACCTGGGTAAATCCTTGTTCCTTGGCGAGATTAACCGTTCTAGCGTACTTCAGTCATCAATGGCCCCAGAACTCATCTTCCCTGAGGAAGAACTTGCCGTGACAACCCCACGACAGGTACCCTGTCTATAACCAATCAGTGCACACAGCCTTATGAATTATGCTATTACTTCAGAAAGATTTACATAAGTTCAATACATACTCCACAAAGTAGGACATGAAGCAATGCACTGAGGAGATAAACAGATAAAGTATAGTATATCCTATTGCCAAACTGCCGCTCATATTGGGTAAACCCATCCATGCTATCTTGAAGCAACTGTAACGATAACCAAACTATCGCGTTCCTCCTATTGTCGTGACCAGTAGGGAGTAGAAAAGTAAAAGCACCTTAGACTGTTTCAGTTTCAAATACAAAAATTTCAACTGTTGGACATTGGCTCTTTTTGCAGTCTTCTTGAATACAATTTTAGAATACTAGCAATTAAGCATTAAGTCATTAATTATTGTTTGTGCCCACTTGGATTGAATAAAATGAAATAACCACACTCAACTTGACCATAAGTAAGAAAACTAAACTTTTTTAAATTGAAATGAAACTTCACTACAACGCCAAGTAGATGAATATAAAGTTCGGATTTCGTACCAGGAGTGTCGATGACATTCACAATGCGGGATGAAGATCCATCATGAAACGTTCTACTTCTCATCATACAAGATTTCGTGACGCCTCTATACGAGCGCTTGGATGTAAATGCTTTGTACCCCAAAATGCTGTTTCCGGTGGCACTTTTCCCAGTTCCAACTTTTCCGACGAGAGCAAGTGTAACTTCGGAATGGGCAGTAGCACCCTCACCGCGCAGTCGCTGTCGCCGTCTCTGGCCTCCCCCCATGGTAGATATAGCTGCGGAAATAAACACATCAGCATAATTTCAGTAACCAAAACTTCAGCTCGCAGAGTCATCAACCAAAATCAAGGCAAATTAACTTAGTAGGGCCATATACAAATATATGACATAATCAATTAGAGATCCATTGTTAGATACATGGATTGCTGCTGAAGAACGGATGGCTAAACCAACACAAGAACCAACTAGAGAACAATAAAAGGAAAATTAAGGGGAAAAAACAAGAATTACAACCAGAAGGCAAAGACCAAGAAGACAGATGGGGAAATAACAAGAAGCGAATCACTCTCGGCAGCATGCGGAAACCCTCACCTTCAAGAGGAGGTATGGGCAAACAAGCTGCTTAGACCCGAAGCAAGAGGGCCGCTAGGTAAGACTGGAGACGGCTCAAGTAACGGATGGTGATTGGAGTGGTAGGGGTGGATGGTATGAACCCCAGACGGCGTCAGGGATATTCAATCCATCACGAGTTCCCGAGGAGGAAAAGGGCTCTGCGCTTTGAATTTGGGCTGCCGCTTCGTGTCCCGCCGGAATTTTGAAGGCCTAGGCGTCTAGCCGCCGGGAAAGGGATACCTACCCTCTTTCCTAAAGCCCAAAGTGCATCATTCAGTCTGGATTGATTGTGTCATATATTTTTACGGCGCTGCTATGCGTACGACAATTCTCGTCCGATCCATGTACGATCATCGCTAGTTTTGTTTTTCTTGACAATACACGATCACTAGCTAGTACTAGATGGTAGCGAACTTGACGGACGCCTGGCAACGAGTCGGTATGGGGCTGGGACTTACTCCGTAGTAGTGGCGGATCTACAGGGTATGCCGTATATGCCATGGCATACCCTGTGGCCGAGCTACGCTATCGTCTAGTAAGAAAAAAAACAAGCTGATGGATTGGAAAATAGGTTAGCTGATCCATTGCAAGATCCAGTCGTACATACGACTTGTGTAGCCTAGGAAAAAAAACTAAACATCGATTGAAAAGTGCTCAGTTCGATAGTGTACTGGTCTATGTATCCGGCGTCTCGGCTATCGATCCAATCACGAGTTCACGACTAGGCCGTCGTTGCTCCTCGTCTAGTCAGAAATACCGAATACAATGAGTAGATTGCTGATCGGCGATCAGAACTCCCATCTGCGGATCGAGCTGTACGCCGGCGCGACGGCACGCCGCTCGCCGCAACGTCACGAGGTTACTAGACGCCGGCCGCTTGCCGCAGAACCCTGTAGTTGAACTTGAACACCAGTTCACCGGCCGCACACTGTAGGAGAATAATCTACGCCAACAAACCGCTGCGGTAATTATCCATGTAGTTAATATTTTAGGTTCTAGATTTATATATATCATATTGAGATTAAATAGTTAATAATAAATAAACTGCTAATTAAACATAAACTACATACTATTTTATTATAAACTATATACTATTTGATTGTCTGTACTATTTACTTCTGTAAAAAGATTATGTCAGATACACCAGATACACCGTATTACAATGCAAATGCACAATTATTTATTGATTGGTAAATATGTTTGATCCAAATGGCAAACAACTATTTGGTGTGGTATACCCCTTAGTAAAATCCTGGGTCCGCCACTGCTCCGTAGCTCTTATGATGTTAGGCCACTCCTCTTAACACATTTATTCTTTTCTTTTAATCTTTTTCTTCCTTATCCCCGATGCTAATGCTTGGAAATAGTGTTCTAGCAGTCATTTTATTTTTTTAATAATAGGCACCCAAAATATATACATTCTACCATAAGGGATCCACATGTCTACATCTCTTACCACATCGCACACGATTTAGCGTTCACCATGCCTTGCCGGCTTCACGCGTAGCTGACCCGGGGTCAGAGAGCCGCGCGGAGCTGGAGGTGGAGATGCGTGCTCGGGCTTGGGAGGATGAAGTCTCGAGTGCGGCCGCGGACGTTGGCGTGGCTAGGCCCGATGACATGTTCGGCGACGAGGGCGAGAGTGTGGCGATGTGGCCGGCAGCGAAGGCGGCGGCGATGACGAGGGCGTGACTGAGGTGGAGAAAGCATCATACAAACATCGGACGTTATCATCGTACGTGAAGCAATTTCGAGGTAAAAATATGCGACAGTTGGATGGTAAAAAAGTAAGCACTGTCGATGGAAGCAGTTCAAACTGTTAACCTCCGATCAAACATGTCCTGACGGTTTTCCGGGTTTTGGTTTGGCCATACTTGGCTGGGAAGAGAGGATTAATTAGCACAGGAGGTATCTTATATGGTGGAGAAAGTGTCGTACGGAGATCGTATGTGAATCGTCGGACGTGAAGCAGTTTCGATATTTTTATATGATCTAACAATGGATAGTTCTATTCATTTAAGGTCTAAATTGATTAGAAGAGAGGTGATATGCGTACGACAGATTTCGTACGATTTGTGTACGATGCCCAGCATCCAACCATCCATAGGAGAGGCAAAAGTCTAGCAAACCACCGGATTACTCGCCGCACGCACGTCGGACACAAAAGTGTCGTACGCACAGTAATTCCGTGATTAGAAAGAAGGGTAGAGAAGCCAAGTACAGATGGCTAGTCTGAAGAAATTGACCATCTGGAGCGAACGTTCAAGGAGACAAAAATAAGACGCCCTTTTACCAATCATAATAACAGTTTTTCACCAATGTCATAGTCTGAGTACTTTCAAATTGGACCCATATGTACGGCCACATGCATAGAAACCATGGACCCAGCCGGATCTCTCAAATCCAGCCCGTCTGTTTGGACTATCCGGCATCCTCATAATCAGCCGAAATGTGGGGTGGATATGGGTGGTCCGGACACACCCGAACGTATCCGCCACAGACCGGTCGGTATGCGTCCGTCTCCACATAACCCACTCCCGTCCCCACTGATCGGTCAAACCCTAGCCCACTCCCATAGTCCACTCTCCTTCCCATTTTCTCCCTTCCTCGCCCCCTCCACAATATCTGACAACAGAATCAACTGAGATGAGTTTGATGTGGAGGCTTGGGATGTGGCGGCACCAAAAGGATCGGCCTCCCCCATCCCCTACGACGGCAATGAGCTTGCTGATGCATCTAAACTGCATACATGAACTTTGCACTATAATAGTTATATTCCATTCATATTTGCATCATATAAGGGGTATATTACTGTTATTTATTTGGTAATTTATAATGATTTCCCCTTTATATGGAATTAATCCTGCGCAGGCAGAAAACCCCTATTTCTTTCTTTATTTGTTTCAGGACCTTAACGACGTCATAGTGAGCTATAAATTTAGGGGAGTCATTATTTTGGAAGGAGAAGATTTAGGAGCGAAAGAAGTCAACGAACGGAGGACGGAGGATCAAAAGGGGGGGTCCCACGCGGCTACAGTACCAGGCCGTGTGGGCCCATCCAATTTGGCCCTCGTGGCCCCGTTTGCATCGATCCTTCGCCCAGAAGCATCCTCGTGACCTAAAAACGCCTATATAAAAGGTCCCCCGACGTTTTCCAGAGGGAGGCGGCGGAGAAACACGAAACCAGAAACAGAGAGGCAGAAGGCTGCCGCCGGAGAAGATCGGAGGGGGGAAACGCTGCCGGAATCCACCTCCGGAGGGCTCCACCCCCCTCCGGCGTGTTCATCATCAACATCTACAGCAAGATCTTCTCCACCATCTCCATGATGAGGAGGGAGTAGTCCTTCATCGGGGCTGAGGGCTCACGCCGGTAGCTATGTGGTTTATCTCTCTCTCCCATGGTGTGATCTTTATGTGATCATGAGCTTTGTAATCTAGTTGAATCCATAGATGTTACTCTTCATCATCTTATGAATTATGCTACTCAAGTGGTTTTATTAATGTGATCTCTGGAGTCACCTTTGTCCCATGGTGTGAAGTTGACATCGTGCACACCGTGTGTGGCTCTTAGGCTATAGATTACAGGAATACTTATCATGAGTTATTATTTGTGTTGGTTGTCTCTATGAAATTGTGGTGTTTGTCTAGTACTATCTAGGGCACTCAAGCTGACAGTGTGGGGTTCCTTAGATGTGGAATGCGACTTTAAGGTGTGCTTTTTGTAGCCCTACACAATGGATTGGTATTCGTTATCCAACTATAAGATAGTTCGGGGTGACATAGTGAAGGGGAAATATCTATGTATTCAATTATATTATTATTGTTGAGAGTGTCCACTAGTGAAAGTATGATCCCTAGGCCTTATTTCAAAACACCGTTTACACATCTATCTTGTCTTCTTGCATTAAAGAGGATTGGGACACTTTTGTATTTTTGTTTTGTTACATTAAACCTCCATCCATTAAGTCAACCATCTTGTTCATTAAACTTGTTTAGTGTATAATCAACTAAAACTTGTGACACTTTAGTTGTAGCGAATAGATAACTTTTCCTTCTTGCTCCTGCGGATCGATACCCTACTTCCACATTGAGAGGTGCTACAGTGATCCCCTGCTCTTGGGGGTTATCAAGTACTTTTCTGGCGCCGTTAACGGGGAGCATAGCGCTTAAGTTTCTATTCTTGTTTGCACTTGATTTTTATTTGCAGTTTTGCATATACTCTAGTTTACTTTCAGTTTTGCATTTAGTTTAGTTTTACTTTCAGTTTTGCATTATATCAAAAACCCAAAAAAATTAAAAAATGGAAAACTATTATAAAAATGCCATGATAGCTGCTGAATTTAGAGAATCTTTCGAAGGGAAAAGATTAAAAACCATCATGAGGTATCTAAATAAAATTGCTAATGAGCTGCTTAATTTTCATAAGGAAGAAACTTGTTGCTCTGAATACTGTAGACACTTTGAATTCCAATGCCCTTCCAATAAAGTTGAACCTGTTATTGCAACTTATCATATAGGGATTTATGCTCACTTAGGGATGGCAGAAGTAGAGCAATTTGTTATTTTTGTGGCAGCCTATGAATTAAACACCTTCATTGATGAACATGAAACCTGCCCTATAGCTTCTCAATCTAAAAATATGATTGCCTTTATCCTTAATATCTGCATAGATGAATTTGATGAAAATATCTATGTTGTTGACACAAGGAAGAGATTTTCCCAAGGAAGATCTAATGTTTTGCAGGAAGAAGATGATGAAAACATAATCTTGGAAGAGGAAGTATGTGAAGAAGAGGATAAAAGCCTAACCTTGGGGATGTCCATGCAGCCCCAAGAAGAAGATAATGAAAAGCAAAAGGATGAAGAAATTGATGAACAACTAGAGAATGAAGAGAAGGAACTTCCACCTTCACCACATATGGATGAGGGTAACACTCAAGATTTTGCTAACGATAAACTTTGCTTTTATGATCCTGATGATGAGGAAGAATATGAACCTATGCCTAATGAGAACATTATTGATAATGATTTTAAAAATGATGAAGAATATGATTTAGACATGCTATATGATAATGCTTTAGATGATGGTCCTATGCTTATTGATAATCCTCCATGTTTAGTTGTTACTACTTTATGTGAGGATAAAAATGATATACTTGCTGCTTGTGATGATACTCTCACTCATGAGAGTCCAACTTTATTTCTGAACTCCCCTATTCACACCTTGGAGGAGAAATTTGCTTATGTTGAGAAATACTTATGTGGTTTGCAATTATCTTTAGTTCCAAATATTTGTTGCAACCATGATATTAAACCTTATATTGATCTTAATAATTATTTTGAAAGAGGGAAACATGTCTCTAAATATCTCAATAATACTATGTTTCCTCTCTTTATGTTGAAGGTTTAATATCGCACTTGCTTTACCTTCCTATGCTAATTACTATATGCTTCATTGATTTATTTTCTTACAAGATCCCAATGCATAGGAAGTGGGTGAGACTTAAATATGTTTCATATTTTTCCCTGATGCTCACCTTTGCGTTTCAATTCGTATTCCTATGTGAGCATCATTAAAACTATCATGGCTGTCCAGGAAACAGATTCCTAAGCTTCACTGCGAAAAATGTTAAAAATCACAGAAAAGGAATTTCGACCTGAAATTTTACGAAATTAATTTTCAGATATTAATACACATTTCATTAGTTCAAAGTTTTCTGATTTGAGCAACGTAAGTACCTCTGAAAATTCACTCTTTATGGGCTGTCTAGTTTTTGACAGATTCTGTCTTTATTTTGCATTACTCTCATTACTCGTGTTTTGTGTGGTTCTATTGATCGAAGAGCAATGCACAACCATAGTAATATTAGCTAATGTTTAGAATCAACTCATGATATGTCTTTACTGTACCTATGGAGATTTAATTTATGGAGACACTAACCCCTCTAATCAAGTTTTATGATGAGTTATGTGTGAAGAGAACTTTCAAGTGTAAGAGTTGAGGGACATAAACAAAGATCAAGAGGGACAAACACTCAAGCTTGGGGATGTTACCCCTAGGCTCACCCTACATATATCAAGTAAGTACAAGAATTTAAGCTTGGGGATGCCAAGCCACCTCACTCCAACCATTTTGATACCAAGTAAGTAAGCCTAGCTATATGGATATAAAAAGCGCTTTACGGGAGGCAACCCGGTTGTATTTATTTTTAATTTTCTTTGTGTCCTCTTGCTGTAACAATAGACTTATTTTTTAGTTTATTTTCTGGAATAATTAATAAAGTGCCAAGTTTTACCCATTTTGGTATGAAAAAGTTGTTATTTTGCATACGGAGATTTCATTTCAGCACAAGTCTGTGCATGGTTTGATTTTTAGTTCTTATTCTGTAACTCCGATTGAGCTGATATTTTTACTGTCACTGCAACTTTTCATCCTCTGTATGCCTGAGTTTTTTCAGAATTTTTCGACGAGTTTAAGTAGGACAGAAAAATATGTTTTGCTGCTGCTGTTTCTCTGGACAGATTCTGTCCCATATTGTTTTATGCATAGTTTGAACTTTTGAGTTGAATCTTTTTGATCCAATTGAGTTTATGAGTAGTCATACAACATTATACACTATCTGAACATTCATAAGTATTTTAGTCCATGGATTATAAGCAGCAAGTAATGCATTTGTCTATTACTACTAATGTCACCCCACAGAAAAGAAATGGGAGAAACAGTGTTTTGAAGTTTTTTCACAGGGATTAGAGGAGATGCACCAAGATCTATCCAAGGATGGTGAAATCCATAAGCTTGGGGATGTGAAGACAACCCCACTGGACCTACACACTCTCGGTTTGCACACGTCTAATTTCTGTTTTTCTATCAATGCACTTTATCGCATGAACTTGGAGCGTCTTTTATTTGTTTTTTGTTTTGATTTGATTTTTGTTTTGAGACCACCACTATCATTTATATATGAAAGAGATACTGAAAATATGGGTTGAAATATCTTGCATGCTTTTATTGTGTTGGGAAAAGGGATATCTAAGTTGATTTTTAATGACACATATAGTTGCATGATTCATGAGCTTCTTTATGAGTAATAATTTGCAAATGCTTTATCATGAGCTATCTTTTATTCATGTTTTGATGTTATATGTTATTTCACCTTGTTTGACATGAATTAGTTAGTTCTATGGACACTCATGCATGCATCTAGATGGTCATCTTTCTCCCTTTTGCTAGCCCAAAAATTACCAACAAGTAAAAACTTGTTTCCAACACCTTCAACCCAAGTTTTTCCAGTGAGTCCACCATATCTACCTATTAGCTTTATGCTATTCCAAGTATGTTTATCATGTTATTTGTGTTATCTATGCCTCTAAATGAAAATGATGATGTTATTTATTGTAATGGGAAAAGTTGGTTAAAAAGCTCTCGCGAACTTGATGCACACTTTACTTTTATTGCATTCAATAAAGATGAACCATTGTGATTAATATTATGATAATAGTGGCTTGATAAATGTTTAAGGTTGGGAGTTAGCCCATATGTGCTGTCACATGCAAAGCTTTCAATATGTTCCATTATCTATTTAGTTGATATCATGTACTTTTGTCTATGGATGCCTATCATGACGAAATAATGTGGAAATAGAGTTAAATTTAAATGAGTTTGTATAAATGGTTAGAGAGAATCCTGGGCCGCTAATCTAAGCCATGCATCATTCATGGTGGAAGTTTACTTACATGCTATTTTGAACTCTCTGTGATACACCCTACAATAAAAAGCTATATCAAGTGGTAAATAAAGAGGGTGTTGAGATTGTTCATTATGTTTGTTTGTCTTGTTGTTTTGATATGGGATTGATCCATATCATGGGACAAGAGGTACCCCAGTTGAGACTCTTGATGATACCGTTATTACTTACAATGATAGATAACTTAAACTTGCTCTGTTTCCCAAGTTGAGTAATCATGGTGTAGGTACTTGTATTCAAGGGGCATGAGACATCTAACCTTAACTTTATCAAGGCCACTACTCATATTTGCTTTCACATTCAACTTTAATCATTCAAGATGCTATGATAGGGGAATGAGAGCTTGACACCAAGTATTACCATTGCATTCAATAACTTAAGTAGAATAGTTTGGAGGATATATGAAACTTATGCATGCTTTACCTCTACTTATTTATACATCTTTTCCAAAGTGTCCACCTTTTATATTCAACTCTATGGACCACAAGTATGCAAAAGTAAGAATGTCCATAGTACTATCTTTTATGTTGCACTTTGTGAACTATCATTGATCATCTTTTCATTGAATACTTGATATCACTTTATAAACTGTTTGCATATTGGTACTTCTTTGAAATAATGAATCATTTGACTTTATGTAGTAGTAGCAATCATCTTGTATATCCATGTTGTGATTATATTGCAAAGTTCATGTTAGTTTTATCACTTTCATACTCGAGGACGAGCATGAGTTAAGCTTAGGGATGTTGATGCATCTAAAATGCATACATGAACTTTGCACTATAATAGTTATATTCCATTCATATTTGCATCATATAAGGGGTATATTACTGTTATTTAATGATTTTTGGTAATTTATAATGATTTCCCCTTTATATGGAATTAATCCTGCGCAGGCAGAAAACCCCTATTTCTTTCTTTATTTGTTTCAGGACCTTAACGACGTCATAATGAGCTATAAATTTAGGGGAGTCATTATTTTGGAAGGAGAAGATTTAGGAGCGAAAGAAGTCAACGAATGGAGGCCGGAGGACCAAAAGGGGGTCCCACGCGGCTACAGTACCAGGCCGCGTGGGCCCATCCAATTTGGCCCTCGTGGCCCCATTTGCATCGATCCTTCGCCCAGAAGCATCCTCGTGGCCTAAAAACGCCTATATAAAAGGTCCCCCGACGTTTTCCAAAGGGAGGCGGCAGAGAAACACGAAACCAGAAACAGAGAGGCAGAAGGCTGCCGCCGGAGAAGATCGGAGGGGGGAAACGCTGCCGGAATCCACCTCCGGAGGGCTCCACCCCCCTCCGGCATGTTCATCATCAACATCTACAGCAAGATCATCTCCACCATCTCCATGATGAGGAGGGAGTAGTCCTTCATCGGGGCTGAGGGCTCACGCCGGTAGCTATGTGGTTTATCTCTCTCTCATGGTGTGATCTTTATTTGATCATGAGCTTTGTAATCTAGTTGAATCCATAGATGTTACTTTTCATCATCTTATGAATTATGCTACTCAAGTGGTTTTATTAATGTGATCTCTGGAGTCACCTTTGTCCCATGGTGTGAAGTTGACAGCGTGCACACCGTGTGTGGCTCTTAGGCTATAGATTACAGGAATACTTATCATGAGTTATTATTTGTGTTGGTTGTCTCTATGAAATTGTGGTGTTTGTCTAGTACTATCTAGGGCGCTCAAGCTGACAGTGTGGGGTTCCTTAGATGTGGAATGCGACTTTAAGGTGTGCTTTTTGTAGCCCTACACAATGGATTGGTGTTCGTTATCCAACTATAAGATAGTTCGGGGTAACATAGTGAAGGGGAAATATCTATGTATTCAATTATATTATTATTGTTGAGAGTGTCCACTACTGAAAGTATGATCCCTAGGCCTTATTTCCAAACACCGTTTACACATCTGTCTTGTCCTCTTGCATTGAAGAGGATTGGGACACTTTTGCATTTTTGTTTTGTTATATTAAACCTCCATCCATTAAGTCAACCATCTTGTTCCTTAAACTTGTTTAGTGCATAATCAACTAAAACTTGTGACACTTTAGTTGTAGGGAATAGATAACTTTTCCTTCTTGCTCCTGCGGATCGATACCCTACTTCCACATTGAGAGGTGCTACAGTGATCCCCTGCTCTTGGGGGTTACCACTTGCCCTCGAGTGGTGCCTCAACGACAAGGGCTGTTCTAACTCTACGTCAATGACAGTGGCCAGCCAAGGTCAATGCAACCAATGGTCTGAGTCGCCTTCCTAGAGCCGGTCCACGTCGTTGCGTTCTGCGCTGCCGCATATGAGGTACGTGCGCTCGAGCTCCAGTCCGCCAGCCCGCAGGACTGCACACTCATCAAGCCGCTCGACAGCCCCGCCTGGCGGTTGCTGCCTTGGAGCCCGCCTAAACAGACGATATAGTCCCGAGACGCGGGTATTTCGGCGCCTCACGAATAGGGAAGACTAGCAGCGCGGGCATTTGCGATGGGGGCCAAACTGATCCTCCCGGAGGTCGTGGACAAGTCACGGACATCCGCGGAGATGGACGCCGGCACTATCGCCACAAAAACGTCGCGGCGTTGGCGGAGGCCATTGCCCTATCGCAGCGGGAGGAGGCGAAGAATGAAATGCGGCACTCCTCACCAACGAGTAGGCCCAAGCCATCCGAATCCTCGCAGCTCAACGCACCTCTGGCGACCACGACACCTCCGGCTCCTTTTCTAATTTGTATGTCGTCTTCGAACGTTACCCAGCCGGAGATGCCAAGGGGAAAGGCAACACGCCGCAGTGTGCTCTGGTCTGTCTATGTATATTTCTGAACTTGGCCGTGTATATATTTTGCTATCTGTGTTTTCTGTCGAACCCGTTCGTGTATATTGTCTGTGAACCTGTGTGTGAACTTGTCTAAATTTTCGTTAGTATGTTGCCCGATGTTTTATGATCTACATTTTGGTGAATAATCCACCTTGCATGTGTTTTCATGGTTTTGTTTAGTAGGATGACGACGACTACAAGGGAGGAGATTTGGGGGTTGTTCGACCCCTTGTGCGCGGACACTGCTCTCAGGTTTTATATAAATATTTGAAGACAATTTATAGTGGGAGTAACATAGGTGCTAACATGGATGTCAACATAAATAAATGAAAATGATGTGGCAAATAATTAAGAACGAAAGAGACAAATATACTACAATTGAGCGAAGTGTCGGCTACAAAGCGATGTTGGTGGCTCCGACATCGGTGCCGCCAGGGGTGACGACGACATAGGCAAAACAATGTCGATGGGGAATTGGCGGTGTCGAAAGTAGAGAGGCAACATTGTCTCGCCACATCAGGGGGCGCGAGAGGAGTTTTTCGAAGCACCTACTCACTTATACCCGCTTATCTAAGATGTTCATAGGTACATCAAGATATATGTTGACCCTTTTTTACCCTCTCAAACAACTTTTATTTTTTATCTCTCAAACCATACCACCTATGGATTTGAAACTTTACGGTTCACTCAAACATTTGAGTTAGAACGTGGAAAAAATAGTTCAGAATATTTGTGACATTAAAATATATTTAATGAAATTATTTTTCGTAAATAAATGTTTAAAAACAAATTACACAAAAATGTTCGAACTATTTTTCCCATTCCAGTTGTAATGATTCAGTAACGTGCAAAGTTTCAAATCCATAGATCCTTATGATCACTACGTGCCCGAGTCCATTGTCAACGACTTTTCATGCTAGGAGCCGATCCTGCTGGACTTGATTTTTTACACACAGCCCATAAAACGTAGTACTAGGGTTTGTCTCGCGTGCAGCGCCAACTGATTCCCCCGGGTCTCGCTCGCCCGTCGACGGCAGCTCGACGCACACAACCTGTGATCTCCGCCCCCGTAGGGTGAGGTTCTCCCCTTCATCCCGATCACAGATTCAGATTAGTGCGATTTTGAGGAATAAATGACATATCCTTTGTGATGCATTGATGCAGAGGTGATGGCTCTAGCACGGAGGATGGTGCCCTCCGGCAAACGCGCCGCCGGCAACGCCGACAGGCTAAGTGACCTCCCTGATGGCCTCGTCCACAATATCATGTCGTTCCTCTCGGCCCGGGAGGCCGTGCAGACGTGCGTGCTGTCACGGAGGTGGGAGGACCTCTGGTGCTCCATGCCTTGCCTCAACATCGACGAGCGGGGGTTCTGCGCAATCGTGCAAGGCTTCGACGACGAGTGGGACATGTACGACGATGAGGCTGACATTGACAAAACCAGGTTTGAGGATTTCGTCACCAATCTGCTAATGTTTCACAGTGCGCCAATGCTGGATAAGTTCCGACTTCATGCTGTTGCCCATGTTGTTTCTGATCGTGAGATTAAGTTTGTCAACTCATGGCTACGCCGTGGCATCAAGCGCCGCCCCAGAGTGGTGGAGATCCGTTCGAATTACGACTGTAAATTGCCACTTCTGGGTTCCAGTTCTTCACGCCTAAACAGGCTGCATCTTATCGGGATTGCTTTGGACACAACTTTCACGCAGCAGCTTCGTTCTAGCTGCCCGGTCCTGGAGGATTTGGAGCTCGAGCGGTGCAGGCTTGACGATGATGCAGAAATTGTATCTTCCACACTGAAGACGTTGACAATTGAGGATTGTACAACTGAAAATCCTAGTCCGTTGACTATCGAAGCTCCATCCCTTACTTATCTGCAGCTGGTCATTACCGCCCTTGATAATAACTGGCAAGCTGTCGTACTAAACGAGATGCCGCTCCTCATCAAAGCAACCATTTGTGTAAAACATTCGACAGCGATGCTGCCATGCAAGCTTCTTTGCAGCCTCATTCATGTCAAAGATTTGGAGCTGACTGGTCTTCGAACGCTGGTATATATGTCTCTCATGCTTGTTAATATATATTTTTATTGAAGGATCTCAGTGAATCTTAATGTTTGAGCTTGCAGTTTTCTAGTGCCATTTGAATTTTTACTCTTTGCAATGCATAATACGAAACCGTACTTCAATATGATTTCATTAGACTTGTATTCATCATTTGAAGTGGACTGATTCCTCCGTTCAGGCTAATTTCCACATTGGATCGGGTACTTTGCCAGTGTTCCATAATGTTAGAACCTTACTGCTCGACAAGTGTGATCTGAGTGACACATGTGATATACTGGGATGCTTTCTGAACAATGCCCCTTCTTTAGAGAAGCTTACTCTGAAAAATTGCAAGGTACTTTTTGTATTTCAGCATCTCTATCCTCCTGTATACTCTAGCTTTACCATCTTACAGTTTGGCTGAATCCTTTGTTCTCTCTAAAGCTTCCAAAAGGTTCTAAGAAAAGCAAAGTAGGAGGAAATGTGGAGAGTTCATCTCTAGAGTGTCAGGACACGCCCTCTTTCCAGTGTCCAAACCTCAAGAGGACTGAAATCAAATACGATGAAGATGACGATGTTCAGAAACTGTTTGACCTTTTGCTTGGCGTTTGGAGGAACCTGCAGAAGAGTACCATTGTGATTAAAAAGGCTTCAAGAGGTTACTCCATGTGGTGACAATGTTCTACTGGAATGTAGTAGACCCTGTGTCGTTTACGTTGAACTTCTATATATTTTGCTTTCGATAGCAGGGGCCAAATAAACCACTAGTAGAAAAACCACCTCGGTTCGGGGCTTTCGTCCCGGCCACATTACGAACCGGGACTATGTGGCACTAGTCCCGGTTCAAACGGCTAGGATGCTAGCCAGCTTCAGTCCTGATTTGAACGGGACCTTTAGTCCCGGTTCGTGATACGAACCGGGACTAAAGGGTTGCACAGAGGTGGGGACAGCGCGAGAACCTTTAGTCCCGGTTATAATCCGTTAGATATACAAACCTGAACTAAATTTTTTTTTTACTTTGGAAAAATTTCAGAATTCACGTCGACGTCGACAAAGGGTTTTTTTTTTTTGAAAAATTCAGGAGTTTTGCCTCTCATGCCTACCCCCGCCCCCCCTCCCCGCACAAAAAAAAGTCCAAAACGAATAAACGACAATGATAAAAATTTCAAATTTTAAAATCCTTTGACATGCCTATACCTCACGCAACCTACCTTTAGAGAAAATTGAAAACTTTGAATTTTGATTATTTTTGCGAATTCTCAGTAAAATGGCAATAACTTTTGCGTACGAACTTGGAAATAATTGTTTAATATATCAAAACGTTCAGCTCGAAAATACACATCTGCTCGTAACCGGGTTTACCCGTTTGGGATTTTTTTTAGATTTTCAAAATTCCAAAGGGAACTATGAAAGCAGGAAGATTTAAGTTTTTGTCAGAAATTCAAATTATTTTAATTTTTTAATTTTTTTGGAATTAATAATTGATTTCAAAAAAAGATTAGTATTAATTAATCATTGTTGTTTATGTTAATATAGGTTTGGAATTCAAAAAACAATATCATGTGCAATCGTGCAGAAAGATTTAAGTTTTTCCCGGAAATTCAAATTATTTTATTTATTTTATTTGGAATTAATAATTGATTTATGCATAAATATTAGTATTACTTAATCAATGTTGTTTATGTTAATATAGATTTGGAATTCAAAAAATAATATCATGTGCCATCAAAGTGTAGGGATAATAAGATTGATAGCATAGTATTATCAAGATGTACTCAATGCAATCTTGGAAGCTAGTTGGTAAGGAACTCAAAAGTTAAGCGTGCTGGGGGTGGAGCAGTGTGAGGATGGGTGTGAGATTAGGGGTGATGCGATATTAATCTGACAAATAATTCAAAAATTCGAAATATAAAAAAATATATAAAAAATTCGAAAAAAAATCGAAAAAATAGGACCTTTAGTGCCGGGTCGTGTGGAGGGCCTTTAGTCCCGGTTCATAACAGGCCGGGAATAAAGGGGGGGGGGGCTTTAGTCCTGATTGGCTAGTTCTGGATGGAAATCCGGGACTAAAGCCTGTTCCGACCCGGGACTAAAGGTCCGTTCTCCACTAGTGAACAAGAGAAAATTCCTTATATGACACTCGCTTAAAATCATGTTCCTTATTTGACACTGGTGAACTTTTTCTTCCCTATTAGGCCTCGGCTCAAAATTTCTTTCCCTATATGACACTCTAGTGCATTTTGTTCACCAAAGATGCATGAAAAGACATATTTACCCCTGGTGCATAATGTGACCAAAATTTTATACAGAACAATATAGATGCAATAATGTTACATATTTGATCTTGGTTAAGTGACCAATTAAGACCCTACAATTTTTCCCAAGCAATTAGTGTGCGCCGAAATAATTCTGTATAAATAATTAGTTCACATGATGCATGTTTTCGGTGAGAGAAATATGCACGCTGACACCGGCCAGGATACAAGATAACAACTTGAGCCCACACCGGCCACTAATACCACTTACCTGTAAGCACTAACAAACTCACGCATTAACCTTGACTAAATAACCTGACCTATTCCTAAGCCGAACGGCTACACATGATCTGTATGCAGCTTTATGCAAGGACTCCACATGCGCCTCTTAACTAACCTGATCACTCCAGAGAGCTAGTCTTCCGCTCAGCACACACACAATTTTATCCTTTCAGCTAGCTACCTCTAGACTCACTTATTCCTAAACTGAATTCACTATAAGCTTGCCTACTTGCACTAATCACACCTCTAGTACACACGGACGCAGCCTTTAGTGTTACAGCCTAACTGCAAACTGAAATACGATATAACCATCAAAACTTAGTACTAATAACAAGATTATTTCCAATAGTGTACTGTGTGGCCACTTGGCAAATGTACACATCGACCTGCATGTTACAGCTTGGTAGTGCACCGGCACCTGCACGGACACACAAAAGAGGTAAATAATTGTACCTTTCACCTTGCGCACATCAACCTATATGCCTAATCACGGCGCACACTAATTACTTGAGAAAATTATATGGTCATTATTGCATCTATATTGTTATGTACATAATTTTGGTCACATTATGCAACAGGGGTAAAAAGGTCTTTTCATGCCTCTTTAGTGAATAAAATACACTAGAGTGTCATATAGAGAAAGAAATTTTGAAGAGAAGCCTAATAGGGAAGAAAAAATTCACCGGTGTCAAATAAGGAACATGATTAATGATTTTAAGGGAATGTCATGTAAGGAATTTTCTCAATAAACAAGCATCTACACTCAGTATTGTTTTTCGATTTTCTGATGGCGTGCATGTCTGCATTGTATTTGATGGCACGCCACATTTAATAGATGATTCACGTTTGCGCATGCATGGCATTGGCAGTGGCGGATCCAGGATTTTACTAAGGGGTATACCACACCAAAAAGTTGTTT
This sequence comes from Puccinellia tenuiflora, assembly GCA_012064385.1. NCBI lineage: Eukaryota > Viridiplantae > Streptophyta > Magnoliopsida > Poales > Poaceae > Puccinellia > Puccinellia tenuiflora. Next base: position 1 of record QRDG01000293.1, on the reverse strand, counting down.
G
>QRDG01000292.1:395159-608014 GCA_012064385.1 Puccinellia tenuiflora | reverse complement strand
TGAAGTCCCAATTTATTTAATTGTTTGGCAAGAATTTGACTTTGCCAAATAATTATGAAATGCATTCTTGGAACTTCCTGGACAAATTGGAAGTTCAAAGCAAAATTTGGTTTTGCCAGGTTTGAACAATTGCACTTGGTTTGGAATTTTAGGAAGTGTTTGCTTCCTTTTAATGTTTTCCATGGTTTGCAATATTTAATTTAGCAATTTAAATATGTATGCCATGATGCAATGCAAAGCAAAAAGTGAAAATTTGGCTCATATTTTATGGTACCAAATCTGAGCTGTTACAGTAACTTATGTATCTCTCCTCTCTTTGAGCTTCACTAATTAGTACCGTATGAGCTCCCAAACATGATTACGGTCATCTATGTAATTCCTATGTGGTGGATCTCTTTATGAGTTAATATATGTTTGAGATTGCAATTGTTTTGTTTCAGTTATGAAAGTAGATGCATATTATGTACCCCGTTCTTGTCTACTTGTTTTGATCAAGCTTGTTTATGAGAGCATGTGTGGGGGAACGTGTGCATTAGTTGGAGTAATGAGGGGGTGGCTAGTGCGGTGAAAGTGAGAGAAGTTCCGCGATCCACTTGGGTATTCCTACCTTACTTTGTTGCCTCACTAGGGATAAACTAAAATATCATGCTACCGGAGGTGTGGTTGTGACCATTGCCACTTCTCCATGACTAGATCTAGCGTGTTCTTATTTTCACTTCATGTCATAAAGATTAAAGATGTGCTCTGATTTTTCTTAATTACCGAGGTGCTAAGATTTAGTTCACATCTTGGTGGAGTATAAGAGATTAATAACCAAAAGATCTCTATGTTAGGACATGATGCCCATATAATTAGTAACTTGAGATAAAACTTTGTGTTGCAATCTCATATGTCAATTTATATGTTCCATTGTCCACCACAACATTAAAGAGAGAGTGCATTTGTGAAACCATGAACCCGGTCCATTTTTAATCATAAGAAACACCTTTCCAACAATTTTAAGCATTTTTATTTTCTGCCATTTAAAAATCCGAAAATACAAAAATACTTTTACTTATTGCATTCACAATATAAAAGCTAAAAATATCATCCATCATTGTTTCCACCATCCTTACACATTAATTTATCACCATTGCATATTTATTTATTGTTTTGCATTTGTTTTATTTTGATATCATTCTCACACCTTATGCTTGACAACCACTTGGTGAGGTTGAGGTCACAAAACAATTTACTTTGTTTGTAGGTTCTCAAGGGAAGGATAAGAAGATAAACCTTTCACTACTGATTCCCCGAGAGTTCCATATTAAACCCTCGATTCATCCCTTGTGGGGAAACCGTTTTTCCTATACTATACACTCTGCACTTAGAGTCTCAACCTAACCATTCTTTTTAACGCAGGTAACTACACCATCAAGAACGTTTTCTGGCACCATGCCATCAAGTGTTCTCTGGTGCTGTTGCTGAGTTAAAGACCATCATATAGTCACTACTTGTGTACCTTAAAATGATTTTTGTAAAATTATATATGAAGTGTTATTGATGAACTCCTAATACGCGTCTAAAAAACAACCTTAAAATGCGCACAAAAGCAATTTTGATATCTACATATTGTTTCAAAATTTTCTTCTAACATTACTAAATTCAAGACACGGATGATGGTAGTGTATTAATATGAATCATATTAATGATCACACCGGTAATACTTTTAGAATAAATAAACACATCATAAAAAAGGAAATGAGTCAAATAATTTGAGCGGAAGAAAAGTATCAACTATCAAGTAGTGACATCATGTAGGAATTTTTTGTTAGTGAGGAAAGTACGCTGTACTACTGGATCGATATTAGCCGTGGTGTATACTAGCCTCATCCAAGTTGTTTAATCAACCGGGCCCCACTTAATCACTTTAGAGTTAACCAAACGAAATCAGCCCAAGCCAACGATATGGACCAAGTTAGCAGGAGTAAAGGCCCAAATTCTAGTATGGACGCACGCATCACAACGCTTCGTTTTCCTCTCTCTGCATCGAACTCCCGTTCACAGCTCCAATGGCGCCGCCGCCAAATCAGTCGCCCCTCGGCCGTGCTTGCCCTGGGCTTACCTATGCCGATGGTGGCCGTCGGCCCAACGAGACCTACGCCGACAACAAGTCTACGCCGAGGGCATTTCCTAAGCCGAGGGCTAGGTGGACGGGCTGGCTTCTTCGAGGTCTACGCCGACGGCCTCGACAAAAGGCTGTCGGCGCATCGCGCCTTTTCTGTAGTGGAGCATTCAGATCAGCAGCCTGCAAAGCTCAAGCTACATTGTGATCCCACTGTTCAATTATCACAGGGAGAAGCCTATGTCGAAAAGGGAGATTGCCATCAACAGATAAAACTTTCTTAAAAGTCAAAAGTCTAATCTTGCGCTTGACAAATATTGGTACTAGGAGGACGCCGGATGGTTGATGCGGGAGATTAGCTAGTGTGTGAATGGTGGTCATGCTGACAATTCTGCCGGCTTCCCGGTGTCGTGAACTGTCACTGGTACTCCTTTTCTTCCTTGGAGACGGACTTCCAAATACAGGACAAAGACAAATACCGACCTGAAAGGTGCGTGTCTACAACCAGTGAACAATAGTGGTGCCCCTTCTTGCACGGCCCACGAGTCATTCCAAATGAGTCATCTTCCAATATTTACTCGTTCTACTACTAGTCAGTCTGTGGACCAAAATGCATCCTGCTAGATGTATATAGTAGCGGTGTACTACCCGCGAGTGGATATATACATACATACCATACGTACACAAGATGAGCACGGCCATGATATCGCTCGTCCTTGCAGTCCTCGTGTTGCCGTTGGCAACAGCTGCCACAGTGACTACGGCTAGAAGAAACTGCTCCGACACCTGTGGTGATTTGGATATACCTTATCCGTTCGGACTAGATCCTTCGTGCTCCTTGCCTGGTTTCAGTCTCACATGTGCTGTGGACACGGACAACAGCAGTTATCTTCTGCTGGGCAAGGGCAACTCATCCACGGGGGTAGATGTCCCCTATCCCCCCTACCACTTCGTGGACGTGTTCGACAGTTTGTTGTACTCCATGAAGATGATTCCCGGCGTCAGCGACTACTCCGTCCACTGGGAAACCCCAGCCAGGCCATTTGCCATATCTGGCTTGTCAGGCATGTCGTTGTTTGTTGTTGGCTGCGGCATCAAGGCCTCGATGTTCATTGGCAACTCGGCCATTGAGGTCGGGAACTGCTATGTCGCCTGTGTAGAGGCTCAAGTCATGGAGAAGCTGCCCGCGGGTAGGTGCGATGGTATCGGATGCTGTTTCATTGACATAAAGGTGAACCTAAGGGCTTTCACCATCAACATCTCGCGCAGCAGCGATCATGCACGGTCGAACAAGGTGTACGCGTTCATCAGCGGTTTGAAGGACGAATTTTTCAGGCCGATTGACTCCCTAAGATCTATTTTACCAGCGCAACTCGAGATCTCCGCAACACTGGATTGGGCTATTCCCTACCAGCCGAACTGTAAGCGCGCCATGGAGGACAGGGCCAGCTATGCATGCGTTGCTAATCGCAGCAAGTGTCAGGATTCGCACATCGGTGGATACTTTTGCTACTGCCAGTGGGGCGACGACGGCAACCCCTACGTCGACGGCGGGTGCCCAGAGTACCAACCACCTCTACCACCAACCCCTCCAGCAGGTCAGCTCTAAATTAAACTATCTCACTGTAGGTTTGTTTAATTAGTTAGTGGTTACGGTTAACTCTAGTTCAGCTAGTTTTTTAATGTGAACAAATTTATGAAACGGGTAATTGTCTTATGGAAACTTGTCCTTTCCGAAGGCTAAAATCATTTTTTTTAACAAGACCAAAAGCTCTGATTTGATCAATTAAGAAATAGGTTTGGACATAATACAAGCCCGGCCAATAAGCCCGAGAACAAAACATAAAACGACTACTCTTCTAGCATGATGTTTTCCAAGTGTTTAGCCCCAGCGATACTCCATGGGATGCCTCCTTGGGAAGATAGCTGTTGGCATGAGAGGTGCTCCTAAACTTGCATTCTTTTCGTTCTAAATCTCCCAACAAACAAACATTATGAGCAATGTGATTGATCTCTTACAAGATCCATGAAGATTTGTGATCGCACACCACCAATCCTTGATGGTGATGAAAGATCTCCAAACATCAAAATCCCAATCCACGAGGCTAAGCCACTGGCGGACCAAGCTCCAAATGTGCATGTAGTTGCGGCAACCAAAGAAGAGATGAGAAGGTGTCTCCGGCTCCTTTCTGCAAAATTGACGAGTGACGCGGTTTGGCCACCATCTTTGCTGCAGATGATCTCCGGTCCAAATTCTATTGTGCAAGAGCAACCAAGCGAAACACCAATGGTCAGCCTCATCACAGTAATTGCAATCCGACCAAATTGATTCATGTAGACTGATGACGCTGATAGGAACTCCACGCCGAGCCATTCTAAACTATGGTATAAGGTGTACCATACAGTAGCTGAAATTCACGCAATATGATCCAAAGAGACTTATTCGGTGAGCTGCTGAACGTTTTCCCCCCCGCCCTCCGGAGATATAAATTTTGTGCACCCAAACATTTCCTAGGAAAGAATTGCGAACCACCACGTTCTTTGCTCTCGAGATGTCTCCTTAGGTCTCAAGCTGTTCAACCAAGGCACATGCCATTTTTTGCGGTCTTCCCGTCCTCGATTGTAATGGTCGTGAGGCTGTTGAATAAGTCCATTTTTCGGCCCTCGACATACAGCCCTATATGCCGACAACTCCGATAAAAAACCACCGACATACATTTGGCCATCGGCATATAGGCTTTTTCGTAGTGTAAGTAGGTCAGGCACATATCTCAACGATGATCATGGAACATTGTCCACATGGGTGGAAGCTGCCCCCGTGGAAGCACACTATTATCCTAGTAGAGATATATATTTTTTTTTTGAAAATTACCGCATATATTAGGTCAGCAAGCCGCCTCATTAAAACCCTTCCAGTCCCTTTCGGTACCCTGGTTAGAGAAAGAGTGCGTCTGAAACTTACCGCCTTTAAGCATCAATCACAGTTACATCATCCGCAAGGGTGCTTACAAGATAGTCGGGAGGGTCCTCATGCCAAACTACCGATAGAGGTCCCTCCACATGTCTAGCTAACACATGAGCAGTCATATTGGCTTCCCTAGGACTATGATCAAACACCACAACCGCAAAATTACGGCATAGTAACGCACAGTCCTCGAAGATAGCCGCTGCTGGGCCAAGCAACTTCCCGCCATTTTTCATCACATCAATTACCTCCATGCTGTCGGAATTCACCTCAATTTTATTGCAGCCAATCTGACCCGCGAGAATCAGTCCATCTCGAAGCGCATGGGCCTCGGCTATCAGCGGATCAGATACAAACGGCAGGCCTCGGCAGCTGCCCGACAGGAAGAAACCCCTGTCATCACGTATGATTGCGCCTGTACTGCCGGTGCCTGTATCCGCATCAAATCCTGCATCCACATTCAGTTTAACGAAATCTTCTCTTGGCTTCATCCACCCATGTCGCTGAATACCTGTCTTTTTCTTCTTCGCTCTCGTATAGTTTAACACTAGAGTTGATATTGCCTGAGCCGTTCTTGCCGGCGATTGCACCGATTCACCGTGCGTAGCCTTTCTTCGTTCCCACCATATATACCATATCGCGACGGCCACCAGCTCATTGCGATCGACATGCTCAATAATTGGCGCTTTAGCAGTGTCACGGAGCAAAACCTCAAGCACCGATCGACCTTCTACTTCAACATCGCATACTGTAGCAATTATTTCCTCCATGCCCAGCCGCATCCAGATATCACGAACTCTTGGACAGTTGAAAAAAAACATGTCGGATGCTCTCACATTCCACATTACACAGGGTACACTGAGCACTAGGCTGCATACGTCTGTTAGCCAAAACCCCATTACATGGAATAGCACCAAGTAGAGCTCTCCAGCAATGAATTTTGACTTTTGCAGGAACGTTCAGTGACCACAAAATTTTCCAAATTGGTAGCATAGACGAGGACCCATAGCCGCTGGTCCTCCTCAATTTCTGGCCATGCTGGTGCTCCCATTCCATATGATAACACGAGTGTACTGAAAATTCTCCCGATTTGGTACAGTGCCATCCAATAAAGTCCTCCATCATGTTACGTGCTAGAGGAATGTTCAGTATACGTTGAACATCCGTTGGCCAAAAAATTTCTGTAATCAGTTGTTCATCCCATGATCCAGTCTCCACATCAATCAGCTCGGACACCTTAGTAAGAATTACATTTCCCCTCCTAGTCGACACCTTTCTACTCGGGCTGCTAGGCACCCAAGGGTCATTCCAGATGTCGATTCGAGAACCATCTCCTACTCTCCACATATGGCCTCGTTTAAAAGTCTGAATGCCAGCCCAAATACTTTGCCAGGTATAAGAACTTCCTTTTTTAAGCGGACAACTCAGAAGATCACCTGAAGGGAAATATTTAGCACGAAGGACAGACGCACATAGAGAATCTGGTTCGGCAATAAGTCTCCAGCATTGCTTTGCAAGCATGGCAAGATTAAAACATTGTAAATCCCGGAACCCCATACCACCTTGTCTTTTGGGAACACACATTTTCCACCACGCAAACCAATGCATATGTTTTTGTTGATCATCATCTCCCCACCAGAATTGGGACATTGCAGTTATAATCCCTTTGATAATCTGTTTGGGTAGCTTGAAGACTGACATAGCATAAGCAGGTATAGCTTGAATGACGGCTTTGAGCAAGACTTCCTTCCCACCAAAAGACAAATTCTTCTCCTTCCAACCACTTAGCAATTTGCAGATTCTATCAATGAGGTGTTGAAAACAATCCGATCTGTCTACCCCAACAAGAGGGGGCAGACCAAGATATTTGTCCGTGATTGCTTCCGTCATGATGTTCAATATCGAACAAACCTCCACCCTCACGTCAAAAGTTGTGCATGGGCTAAGAAAGATAATTGATTTTGCTTCACTAACAAGTTGTCCCGATGCCATACAGTAATCATCCAAGGTGCGTCTCAGGCTTGTGGCATTAGTTGCGTCAGCTTGCAAACAAGAGGTGCGAAACTGCAGGGGTGTTCCTGCAAACTCGGACCCCCAAAAGGTTACCAGCCCTCTCCTCGAATTTCAGCAGGCTTGTAAGACCCTCAGCACACAAAAGAAACAAATATGGTGAGAGGGGATCCCCTTGACGGAGACCCCGAGATGGGAAAATATAATCAGAAAGTTCATTGTTAACCCGAACTTGATACCTCACCGAAGAGACGCATGCCATGATTAGTTGTACCCAGCCTTGATCGAATCCCAATTGTATAAGATTTTTTTGCAGGAAAGACCACTCCACTCTATCGTATGCCTTGTGCATATCAAATTTTACCGCACAGGTACCATACTTGCCCACCCTCTTGTTTTTTATAGCATGATAGGACTCATAAGCAACCAGCACATTATCAGTAATCAGTCGTCCTGGGACAAAAGCACTTTGCGTAGGGGATATAATATCAGGGAGTAAATGTTTAAGCCTATTAGCAATAAGCTTCGAAATCACCTTGTATACCATGTTGCACAGACTAATTGTAGCGGACCTGCACTTAAAATAGGCAAGATCCCTGTGTATAGTGCAAACCCCTGGATCAATTCATTTGCACACACAGTTACGATGAATATCACAACAATGCATCAATTATTACACGCTTGATCCAGTATTTAAGCAAAATAATCAATTACAACTTGCATAGCTCAAGGCTAGCATTTTACAAATATCAGCACAGCGGAAATAAAGTAGCAATGAGTCTCCATCATCTTCATGTGCCACAGGCGAACATGTTGGTTGCAGACTCGAAACCCTTAACGAAACCTCACTCTTCGTCAGAAAAACCTGTTAACATGTATCAACAAGGTGGGTCAGAACCATATAAAATGGAACTGGCAAGTGACACTTTGTGGACTCATAGAGGAAAACTCCAATAACCTATATGCATATTTGGCTTGTGGAGTTTGAAGGCTGTTTTGCATAAAGCCAATTTTTCCTATCTCTTTTCAAAACACTTTTCATCTATACGAGACAAGTATGGTATGACAACCATTGTCTCAACTACCCTTGTTCACCCATCAAGTTTTAACTTAGAGAAATTAGAATGATGAGATCTTCCGTCGACGTCCTCGTCCAGCTTGCTCAGAATCGTCCGTAACCGGGGACACGGCTAAGTACTTAGATTGACACTCTGCAGAGGTTGTGCACGTTCACCATAAGACTCCATCAACCCATTCTGACCTTGACCTTCTTGAAGTGAAAAGGAAAGGAGAGGATGGAGACGAGACTTTTCCGAAGTATTTTCCCGACCACTGCCGTCCTGACGCGCTCCACCTACAAACCTCTACCACCACCTGTCAGGCCGGGCCGGTTCCATACTACATACTTAGTCAAGCCAGAGCCCATATGACATATGGCTGCACGGTAAGTTCACTAAACTCGGAGTAACGTTGATCTCTTTGTCCCTGGGTGGCCGTCCACAAGTGAGCCATTCTCGGGTGAAAAACACCATAGACATGGTCCCGAGTAGCCACTCAACCATAAACCACCAAGCAATGCCAAAATCCACCCAGGAGGTTCTTTAACTTAGTAGAATTTTTTACTTTTAACAAAAACAACATTTTGCATAGCATTTCTATAATTCTACCAAGTTATAATAGGTGCATCTGGACCATCTAGTAAAGGGAGAAACTATTCTAAACAGTTTTTAGCATAGCAATACTAATAAGCCTATCATGCTATTTTCCAAGTATTACTACACATGCATATATCAAAATAATAGGACAAAATATGCAAGTGTGCCACTTGCCTTGGCAACAAGAGTGACAGGAGTAGCAACCACCAAAGTCTTCGCGACTCTCCGAATAATCTAACAAAATTGCAAACACCCAAATAAACATACAAACAAAATAACAATACAATAAAATATGCAATGTATGAAATGCATTTAAAATCACAAGAAAAATAACACACTAAGTTTTCTGGTTTGTAACAATATGCATGAAGTAAAAATGCATTTAAAACAATTTTTACTTTAACAACAATACAAAACAAATCCCAAAAAGGGCATAAACACTAATTTAAAACTATTGTTAAACAAAATAATTACAGAAAATATGGGAGTGGTCTTACTGGACAGAGGACTTCAAAACTAAACTAACCCAATTGGATTTACTCAAAAAGCTATTTTTAAACTAAAGTTATGCCAAATTTACTCAAACAACACATTTGAAATTTGAATAAATTTAAACATGTCAAAACAGAAAACTAAAACGCCAGAAAGATTCTACTGGTTCTAAGGATTTCAAATATATAAAAATATTTGAATTTGGCCGAACCACTAAAAAGTTATGATAAAACTAAGATGCAGGGGCTTTTCTGCAAAACAGACAGAAAAAAACTAATAAGGAAAATACTCAGAAATTCCTTGTCCACGTGGCTGCTTCCTACTGGCTGGATCTGCTGACTGTACGCTGACTGGGCTGCTGACTGTGCTGCCACGTCAGCATACCGATTCGGTATAAAAGAATAAAAGATGGCCGCCCGATCTAAATCCTACGGCCCTAAATAGATCCACCAAAAGTTGGCGGCGCCCGCCGGCCGGAACCCTAGCCCGCGCGGTGGCCGACGGCGGCGACGCGCGTTCCGGCTCAACTAGAGGGAGGGGGAAGGGGAAAAGCTCACCACGGCGTGCAGGAGCTCAAGGCGGATGTGGTGGCGAAGGCGGCGACGTCCTGGTGCTCTGGTCCGGCTCCAATCGCTCGCCGGAGTTGGAGCGGGCGGCGGACGGCGTCGGTCGACGATGCCCGCGTCGATCCTGTGCGCGAAAAAATGCCGAACCTTGTCAAAAAGAAGCACAAGGAAGAATAAAAGGAAAAGGAGGTGGAGAGAGGGCGCGGGGACGCCGGTCTTCACCGGAATCGAAGCTTGTCGCCGGCGGCAACGGCGGACTCGCGAACACGATTGTGAGCAGCCTGGGGGCGCTCGTGAGGTGTGACGAGAGGGGAAAGGACGAGGAGAGGGAGGGGTTTAAGAGGGACTTCGGGGAGTGGAGGATTAAGGCGAGAAACGCCCGAAATCAAGAGGGGGAGTAGTGTGGCCGTTTCGGCCATTGAAGGCCTCCAACGGGAGTGGAAGAGACGATGACGTGGTCGTCCCGACAGGTGGGTCCCGGGCGTCAGTGAGGGAGAGAGAGGAAGCGGGCTGCGGGGACGATGTTGGGCCGCTGCTGGGTTGAGCGTGCGCAAGGGTGGAGCTGGGCCGGTGCTGGGCTGCGGATGCGGGGACGATGCCGGGCTGCTGCTGGGCTGGCTCGGGCTGAGTTGGTTCGGCCGGCCTGGCTCTCTTTTTTTTTTGTCCTTTCTCCTTTTCTATTTTCTGAAAACTTTTGTATCTTTTGAAATAAGCATCCAAATGGATTCAAACAAATTTGAATTAATTTGGTAAAATCAAAATAATCATTTTAAATACTTTGAAACCTTTTCCATAATAATTTTTTTTTAAATAATGCAAAATTCCAATAATGCATAAAGGCCTATTTGGCACCTTTATGTTATTTTATAAAATTTGGTTTTATAATTTTCCTTTGAACTTGAATAAAATCCAGAAAAATAATATGGGTAATATCATGTAGTATAAACCATGATACACTCATTTTTATTTATTTTTACACAAAACAAATTACCACAAATACCCTTAAGGCATTTTAAATGGTAATTGGTGATATTTTCCAAAGTCAAAATGAATTCAAATCTTTTCCAAATAATTTGAATAAATACTTTTTAGAAATTCTTATTCTAAACAGAACACTTTGGCACTATACTTGGCCATCAAATACATCCATAAAAGTCGAAATATTTGAGAGAGCATAATGGGCCCCTTTTTATCATTTTCTCAAATAGGGTTTAAAGTGGAATTAGAATTTCCAACTTTTGAAATTTCAAATGCAACAAGCCAAGAAAAAGATGAATGCATGCATGATTTTGGATTTCCAAAACAAAATATAATAATTTTCAAAAGTTTTTGATTTTTCTGATTTTTCAAAAATTTAAAAATCTTGGGATGTTACACTAATAGGCCGAAATTGTGTAATGGACTCAGGATTCTCCACCTTCGGAATCAGAACGATTGTAGTGTTGTTCCATCCTTCAGGTATCACACACGCATTAACAGCAAGCAGGACCTCGTCCGTCAGATCCTCCCCGATAATATGCCAAAATCTCTTATAGAAGACGGCATGAAGTCCATCAGGACCCGGCGCCTTTAAATCGCCAATATTAAACATCGCTTTCTTCACCTCTTCACGAGTATATGTAGCTAATAGTTTCTCGTTCATATCCGGCGTCACACATGGTGCCACCTTATCGAGGACCTCCTGGTTTGGAACTTGGACCTCAGAGGTAAACAAATGGTCAAAGTAGTCCGAAGCAAGTACTTTCAGCTGGTCCGGATCCTCCACCACAGACCCAGCATCAGTCTTAAGAAATTTTATGAAGTTCTTCTTGCGACGTGCCGTGGCCGAGCGATGGAAAAACGCAGTGTTTTGGTCTCCATGTTGCAGCCAATTTACTCTCCCTCGCTGCACCCAATAAATCTCCTCTTGTTCAAGGAGCTCCTCAATTTTTAGTTGGATTTCTCGCTGTTTAGCCGATGCCTCATCAGATAATGGACCGGCCATACTGTCATTTAATTCTTTTTGGAGCTCTCTCAGCCTTCTCCTAGGCCCTTTCAATACCTCTTTATCCCAGCTGTGCAACGCCTTGTGAACCTCCGTCGTATGCTCACAAAATGATTCATGAGCATGCAACGTTTTTGCCTTCTCCCATGCAGTTTGAATAATATGCTCCACTGAGCTCTCACATAACCATCTTGCTTCAAATCTCGGCATACCCCGTACCCTAGGTACCGTCATACCCGAATTATACTCCGTATCAACCACAATAGGTCGGTGATCAGACTTACCAAAATCCTCGTTGATGACCGCCGCATGAGGGAACATTGCTGCCCACCTTGAGTCACAGACCGAACGATCAAGCCTCTCACGTATCCTACCTCTTCTCCACGTGAACATATCACCAATATTTCCCATGTCCTCAAGGTCACATTCATTCAACGTGTCACGAAACGCCTGCATGCATCTTTGAGGTCTAGTAACACCTCCTTTCTTTTCATGAGAATATAGAATTTCATTGAAGTCCCCTGCCATGATCCAGGGTAGATCCATCGCCGCATGCAGGTTCCTAATATAATCCCATGTTAGGTGTTTCCTGTCCCCGCTTGGTTCACCATACAAGCCAGTAAGGCGCCATCCCGCCTCGCTATTCTCGTTAATGCGAATGTCAATAAAATTAGGGGTAACCTCACTTGATGTCACCTGAAGATCATTATTCCAGAACATCACTAATCCACCACTCCTTCCATCACTCACTGAGATAAGCATCTCGTCGAACCTCAGCCTTTTCCGGAGATTTTCTGCCTTAGCTCTACACAAATGCGCTTCAGACAAGAAAAGCACATCTGGGCGTAATCGCGCCTGGAGGTCCAGGAGCGCAAGAACTGCCGAGGATTTACGCATTCCTCGGCAGTTCCAAAATATGATAATCATTGCTCCCGGCGGCGCCCGTCGAACGAGCCCGCCGATGAATTTGAGTGAGTCTGCGATGTACCACTATCTCCCTTTCTTCTCTTACTTAAGTCTGAATTGTTCACCTCGACTGTCCCCATAACAGAGTTCTGCACTTCCAGACCAGCCTTGGCTACATGATTAACTGCAATCAGCTCCGTACTAGTAACCTCCGGTGGGGGGTCATCAGTGCATGTCCAAGCCAAGCGCTTCCTAGCAGTTCTCTCTTTCTCAGACATAATCGTATCCCCTTGTTTAATTGGGCTGGTAGCAGTATCCTGCATTTCCTCACAATCTTTCTCAGCAATTCTGTTGTGTTCTGGATGGAGGCGCCAATCAGTATACGGAACACGACCTCTCTCTCTACCCCCAAAGTCTCTGCCCCCACGGCGGCCCCCAGCATCGGAGCCTCTAAAGCCACTGAAATTACGCCGCCCACGCCATGTTTCCCAGTCAGCACGTAACCAGTCACCCCACTTCAGCTTATCAAAATCGTGTTCACCGGTACCACATTCAGTAAAAGTGTGGCCAAACAGACCACAAGCCCCACAGAACCTGGGAAATTTCTCATACTTGATAGTATAAAACTCCCTCTGACCACCTCTGGATACAGTAACAAACCTCGTTACTACGTTCTGGACGTTGATCTTTGCTCTAACTCTGACGAAGTTGTCAACTCCTTCGAGCTCGGTTTCCACTTTATCTACTGGACCAATCCTCCTTTCAGCTAGATTTTTTATCAGATTTACCTTCCTGTATGCAAGTGGAAGATTGTGGATTTGAACCCAGACTGCAAGCATGTCCAGGTTAACAGAATTGATCGGAGATATTCCATCATAGGGTTCGATAATCACCGCGTTCTGCCTAAATAACCACGGGCCAGACTCCGTGATTTTTAACCAATCTCCCAAACATGAACACTGGATTGTGAACATATTTTCCTCCAAGGCATTAAAACTGACTTCCCTCGCCGGAGACCAAGCATTACGCATGTGTTGTTCAAAGGTTTGCGCACTGAAGGGATTAAGGGTATGAACAGGGGCGAGCGCTAGCCACTTACCCGGGGTCGGCGCATCTTCTAGATCCTCAAGAACCAGATCATCAATCTCCTCATCTTCAAACCCTAATCTTTGTAACATCTCGTCGATTGCTTCTGGTTTGCTTCCCGATCCACTTGCCCAATTCCCAGCCTTGCTCTCGTCGGACGCCGCCGACGATGCCATCTTTCTTCCCTCCGTAGGTCATCAGAATACGAGGATCAGCAAAGGTGCTTCCTGATCGCGATGTCCGATGGTTGTAAGACTAGAACGTCTCGAAAAAGGATTGGATTTGGAGAGGAAACGAAAACCCTAGTCGCCTAGGTCTGGAACCCTAGTCGCCTAGGTCTCAACCCTAGTCGCCTAGGTCTCCATGGAGATCTTGTGTGGCGACTGACCGGTATCCTAGTAAAGATATATTATTTGTCAAACGTAAGAGATAGATCATTTGTCAGACGTAAGTAGTTTTAATATCACCTTCACGTTGAACACAAACCTAAGAGTTTTTTAACAACGGAAGAGATAGATCATTTGTCAAACGTAGTAATTTAACATCATCTTCATTATGAATACAAAGATTAAATTTTTTGGTTCGAAATCGGTTTTCCGCGGTGCTCACTAAGACGAACATAAGTTTATCATATGGGTCTGTTTTTCATGTACGACCATCCAAAATGTTCAAGAAAACATATGCACTTAATAATTCGTCAAAAATTAAGATAGGATGGCCACCTTATCTTAGCCTAGGGCGAGCTTCGCCCCTGCATATGCGATACTACTCTTTGTATTTTGATGTTTATGTACTATCAACACTGAAATTTATCTTTCAACAGTTTATGGCTCGGTCCAGCCGAGAACAGATTGTCCTACGTCGTGCGGGAACGTCAGCGTCCCGTTCCCCTTTGGAACAGAAATAGGCTGCTTTGCAAATGTCCATCTCTACCTCGCATGTATGCCACCCTTCCGAGGGGCCGTGCTTCCGGTCCTTGAATTGACCGATCGACTGATCGTCAGTGACATATCTATTGAGGACGGTGTCTTGCATGTTCAAGAGAAATCAGAGCCAGATGATCTCTTCCCTGGTTCGGATTCCGAGTCCGCGTTCTACGCCTTATCCGGGAAATGGGGTGAGGTGACGTGGGTTGTTAGTACAACCACATGCGAGCAAGCAAAACTAAGCAAGACTGACTACCGATGTTTCAGCTCCCACAGCGACTGCGTCGATGTCACCGGTGTCGGCTACCGATGCAAGTGCTCTTGGGGTTTTGAAGGAAATCCTTACATTAAAGATGGATGCACTGGTATAATCCTTACATTGAACTATTGAAGTAGTGTATAATATCAAGTTCCGTGATCGCCACTGACATTATTATGCGGTTTACAGATACCAACGAGTGTCTACAGCCACATAAATACATCTGCAATGGTATTTGCCACAATAGGTTCGGGACGTATACGTGCACCAGTACTGAACTATTAGGTAAGTGATTTACACCACTTGCACTCCTGTGAACAATGGGTTCAGTTTCTTGAAATAAACAACTGTTTTATTGCTTCCATATATACTAGTAGTAGTAGCTAAGAGGATAAAGTCGACTTAAGCTATAAAAAAATGCAGGTGTCACAATTGGACTAAGCAGTGGTGGAGGTATTCTGTTTCTTGCCGCGATTGTTGCTGTTCTTAATCGAAGATGGAATAGAGTCATTCAGAAGCGGCTTCGAAAAAGGTATTTCCGGAAGAATAAAGGCATGCTGCTAGAACAGCTGATTTCGTCCGACAAAAGTGCCAGCGATGGCACAAAGATATTTTCCCTGGAGGAGCTACAGAAGGCAACCAACAGTTTCGATCACTCTCGTGTGGTCGGACGCGGCGGCCATGGCACCGTCTACAAGGGCATTCTCACCGACCAGCGCGTGGTGGCAATCAAGAAATCGACGCTCGCTGTGGTCAGCGAGATCGAGCAGTTCATCAACGAGGTGTCCATCCTGTCCCAGATCAACCACCGGAACGTGGTGAAGCTCCACGGATGCTGCCTCGAATCCGAGGTCCCTCTGCTCGTCTACGAGTTCGTCTCCAACGGAACGCTCTACGACCTCCTGCACCGCGAGCAGGACGGTAGCTTGCTGCCGCTGTCCTGGGAGGAGCGCCTGAGGATAGCCACCGAGGTCGCCAGCGCGCTGGCGTACCTGCACTCGGCGGCGTCGGTGTCGATCCTCCACAGGGACGTCAAGTGCATGAACGTGCTCCTGAACGACAGCCATACCGCCAAGGTCTCGGATTTCGGCGCGTCGAGGCTGATCCCGATGGATCAGACGCACCTGGTCACCGCCGTTCAGGGCACGTTCGGGTACCTGGATCCGGAGTATTACCACACGGGCCAGCTCAACGAGAAGAGCGATGTCTACAGTTTCGGAGTGATACTTGTCGAGCTGCTGACGAGGAGGAAGCCGATCATCCAGAACGAGCACGGCGAGAAGCAGAACCTGTCGAACTACTTCCTGTGGGCTATGAGGGAGAGACCACTCGAGGAGGCAGTGGACGCGCAGATACTGGAGGAAGGAACGGAGGAAGGGGTTCTGTCCATGGCTCGGTTGGCGGAGGAGTGCCTCAGTCTGACGCGAGTGGATAGGCCGACCATGAAAGACGTGGAGATGAGGCTGCAGCTCCTCACGGGGCGCCGTGTTGCTCCGAGGGCGAGGCTGGACGAAGTGGCGCGGCCTCGCTGTGAAGCGCCGGAAGACGATGGGCGTGGTGGTGTTGTTTCGACGGTTGGCCAGCAGGGCTCGCGCCAGTACAGCCAAGAGCAAGAGTTCGTGTCGTCACTGCGTGTACCACGCTAGATCGTAGGCATGAGGTAGGCTGCCGCAGTATGTTAAACTCCTTTGCCCGTGCCAGCAAAAAATATTCGGGTGTGTTGTGTGCATGTCAAATTTTAATTCAATATGTAAAGAGTATATTGTATTTAGGCTAGTTATTATTGTGTGAACTGTAATTAACTTACAACATGGAGATGCTCGGGGGGCGCTTCACTCCGCCTCTTAACTACACTCCACTGCCAAACTTATAATTTGTTAGTTTGTTTTTGTTAAATATATTGTATAACCCTTTCCACCAGTTTGGATTTTTTGTATAATGGAGCCAAAATGGTGGATAAATATTGTCAAACCACTCTCTCTCTAACCTGATAATATAAGATATGGCAAGAGTGTTCCTTTGAGTTCTCCGCTCTGATTTTTTAAAACAGCTTAATTATGTAAAATGGCATTGCTTTTGCAGAATATGAGATTTCAATTTTCTAGCTTGATTGTCCAGCACACCTAGTTGATAGAATTATAAAATTATTTGTATATCAATAACAAGCTCCTAATATATTTGTTTCATTGGGTAGTTGCGTACTATAGTGTTTTATTTGTGAACTGTCCCTCCCGGTTTCCCCAAAAAAGTCCCTTTAAATGTAGTTAGTCAAACATTCAAAAATTAACTACATATATCGTACAAATATTTAAATTATATACTTTGAATTGATACACATGAATTTCCACTCTTGATGCATTATTTGTTGGATTTTTATAATCTAGTTAGCACCAATTACAATTATGGTTTCGAGACCGAGTCGCTCTCATCCTCTCATGTTGTATTATTGTTACATTTTGTAATATAAACTAATATTTTGCTGGAGGATCTTGGATTGCCGTTCTCTGAGGAGGAGATCAAGCGCGCCATTATGGACCCCCCGACTGATAAAGCGCCAGGCCCCGACGGCTTCACTTCGAATTTTTTCCGTTCTTGCTGGACCATTATTACGGAGGATCTCATGCAAGTCATCAACTCCTTTTCAGAGCTATCTATCACAAACTTCCACGTCGTCAACACTGCCAACATTGCCCTTCTACCAAAAAAGGACGGTGCCGACTGCATCAAAGACTTCTGCCCCATCAGCCTCATTCATGTGATTCCTAAAATCATCGCCAAAGCAATGGCAACCAGGCTGCGCTGTCGCAATAGTGGAACACGGGGTTCCCTTGATGCGGTCAAAGTGGGTCCACCACCAGTGGGCCCACCAAGAAGGCAAACAAGGCAAGGATTCAAGACCTGCAAATGGGCCCCCCATCTGCCCCACGGCAACCGTACAAGGACGGCATCGACAACCACGACTAAGGACCGGGTGGCCTTCCGGGGTCAGCTTCAACCCGGCAGACTACGCGGAGGTTCCGGGTACCCGGACGCCCGGCAGGAGGCTGGGCTCACCCCCGGGCTCCAACCTCCATACGGGCGAAGAGGATAAGCTTGCCAGCCCCTACTGAAAGCTCCTAGAAGACTTGGGCGCCAAGAAGATGGAGGCGCCTCAGGGGACATGTTTTGTAAAGGTGTCAGTCTTTGTCGCCCACCTACCAAAAGGTGGGCGACCGCGCCTAACCCCCTCAGAAGAATACTTGGACGAGAAGAGGCCACGTCTCCCCATAAGAAGGACCCGGAGCGGTTTTCCCGCCTAAAACCCCTCCGCCCCCAAAGGTGCCCTTGTGGGATCCCCTTAGCCTATAAAAGGAGGACCAAGGCACCAAAGGAGGGGGCGGAAACAGACGGAATTCCAAAGAGTCGGAGGCTAGGCTAGGTAGCGCACCAGACGAGAATAGCATAGGCAAGAGGTGATCTCCTCCGGGAAAGGATCTGCTCGTCTTCAACCTCTAGCCAACACCTCTCGGGTTCTCACCCGCAACCACCTCTGTAAGCCACACCATGGTGAACCACTCGATCCAGACATGCAGGAGTAGGGCTTTTAGCCTCCGGGCGGCCTGAACCTAGGTAATCTCCTTGTGTCTCTGTGTTGCTTGCTAATACGTAGATCGGAGATCTTGACGAGGTTATCCCGGAGGTTGACGTCTCCCAGCCTCCTTCGCGCACCGTGCCAAACCTAAAAAGGGGGTATCCTTTACTCCCGGTGTCCGTGATCCAAGACACGACATCTGGCACGCCAGGTAGGGGGCACAAGCGCTGGATTCATCTTTGTCGACTCCGAGATCTTCATCGAGATCTTGATCGGCGCCTACTCCGGCCTCATCATTAGTTGCTTCGACAAGGTCCGCGTCGGTCTCGTCAACATGTTTTTCGACAAGGTCTGCGTCGACCTCGTCGCCAGGTTCTTGGACAAGGTCTGCGTCGACCTCGTCGCCAGGTTCTTCGACAAGGTCCGCGTCGGCCTCGTCGCAAGGTTCTTCGACAAGGTCCGCATCGACCTCGTCGTCAGGTTCTTCGACAAGGTCTGCGTCGATCGCGTCATCGAGTTCTCCGGCAAGATCTGCTTCGGCCGCGCCGCCAAGTTCCTCGTCGAGATCTGCGTTAGCCTCATCAGGCGGAACCTCGAACAAGATGGCGCGGAAGAAAAAGGCCAAGACCAACGTGTAGTATCTGCGGTACCCGGGGCTCGGTTTCGATCCTGAAGAACCCTGACGACACCCTCTGTCAGAGGTCAAGTTCGCGGAATTCAGTTCGTCCCCCCAGCAGCGCACGTCAGCCCGGCTGCCAGCGAAAAGAAGCCTCAAGGAAGTGCTACAAGCATCGATGTACCTCTTTCCCCGCGGACGCGCGGAGCGAAGGAGGAACTCTGCTTGGAAACACCACCCGCGTGGTGGCCTTTGATGTAGTTACCTGCGTCAAAAGAATATGGTTAGGTTGAGACTCCAAGTGCAGAGTGTATAGTATAGTAAAGACAGTTTTCCCCACGAGGGGTGACTCGAGGGTTTAATATCGAACTCTCGGGGAATCAGTAGTGAAAGATTTATCTTCTTATCCTTCTCTTGAAAACCTTCAAAACAAAGTAAATTGTTTTGTGCCCTCAACCTCGCCAAGTGGTTGTCAAGCACAAGGTGTGAGAATGATATGAAAAGATAATGAATCCAAAGCAATAAATAAATATGCAATGATGATAAATAAATATGCAAGGATGGTGGAACCAATAATGGATAATATTTTTGGGATTTGAATTGTGAATGCAAGATGTAAAAGTGTTTTTATATTTTCAGATTTTTAAATGGCAAAAAATGGAAAAATGGATAAAAGTTGTTGGAAAGGTGTTTCTTATGATTGAAAATGGACCGGGGTTCATGGTTTCACAAATGCACTCTCTTTTTAATAAAGTGGCAGATAATGGAACACTAGAATTGACATATGAGATTGCAACATAAAGGTTTCATGACAAGTTACTAATTATATGGGCATCATGTCCTAACATAGAGATCTTTTGTTTATTAATCTCTCTTATACTCCACCAAGATGTGAACTAAATCTTAGAACCTCGATAATTAAGATAAATCAGAGAATAGCTTTAAGTTCTATGACATGAAGTTAAATAAGAACATGCTAGATCTAGTCATGGAGAAGTGGCAAGGTCACACCCACATCTCTGGTAGGAAGGTATTTTTCTTTATCCCTAGTGAGGCAATAAAGTAAGGTAAAATACCCAAGTGGATCCTCGAACTTCTGTCACTTTCACCGCACTAGCCACCCCCCGTTACTCCATTTAATGCGTACATTCCCCCTCTGATGCCCTTTGACCTGCAGTCAAAATAATGGTTAGGTTAAGACTCCAAGCACAGAGTGTATAGTATAGAAAAGACGGTTTCTCCATGAGGGGTGACTCGAGGGTTTAATATCGAACTCTCGGGAAATTAGTAGTGAAAGATTTATCTTCTTATCCTTCTCTTGAAAACCTACAAAACAAAGTAAATTGTTTTGTGCCCTCAACCTCACCAAGTGGTTGTCAAGCACAAGGTGTGAGAATGATATGAAAATTTAACAAATGCAAACAAGAAATAAATATGCAATGATGGTAAATAAATGTGCAAGGATGGTGGAAACAATGATGAATGATATTTTTGGGTTTTGTATTGTAAATGCAAAATATAAAAGTATTTTTGTATTTTCAGATTTTTAAATGCAGAAAATGGAAAATGCTTATAAGTTGTTGGAAAGGTGTTTCGTATGATTAAAAATGGACCGGGTTTATGGTTTCACAAATGCACTCTCTCTTTAATAAAGTGGTGGATAATGGAACAGTACAATTGACATATGAGATTGCAACAAAAAGGTTTCATGACAGGTTACTAATTATATTGGCATCACGTCCTAACATAGAGATATTTTGTTTATTAATCTCTCTTATACTCCACCAAGATATGAATTAAATCTTAGCACCTCGATAATTAAGATAAATCAGAGTATAGCTTTAAGTCTTATGACATGAAGTTAAAATAAGAACATGCTAGATCTAGTCATGGAGAAGTGGCAATGGTCACACCCACACCTCCGGTAGCATGGTATTTTTCTTTATCCCTAGTGAGGCAACAAAGTAAGGTAAAAATACCCAAGTGGATCGCGGAACTTCTCTCACTTTCACCGCACTAGCCACCCCCTCATTACTCCAACTAATGCACACGTTCCCCCACACATGCTCTCATAAACAAGCTTGATCAAAACAAGTAGACAAGAACGGGGTACATAATATGCATCTACTTTCATAACTGAAACAAAACAATTGCAATCTCAAACATATATTAACTCATAAAGAGATCCACCACAAAGGAATTACATAGATGACCGTAATCATGTTCGGCAGCTCATATGGTGCTAATTAGTGAAGCTCAAAGAGAGGAGAGATACATAAGTTACTTCCACAAACCCATAGCCTAGGGGTGGACTACTCCCTCTTCATCATGGAGACGGTGGAGATGTTGTTGGGGGAGATGGAGACCACGCCGGCAGCGCTCCGCCGGAGTTTTCCCCCTCCAATCTGCAGCTCCAGATCTCTGTTTCGTGGTTTCTGTGTTTACGGCGGCCTCCTCTTCGGAAAACGTCGGGGGACTATTTTTATAGTCGGTTTTAGGTCAAGACGAAGCTTCTGGAAGAAAGATCGATGGCAACGGAGCCACGAGGGCCGAGATGGTGGGCCCCACGCACACTACAAGAAATATGCTACCTAGTGACCCTCCATATTGGTAACTGAAAGGTCACGTTTTTTCATTTTTGACCTTTTTATGACCAAAAACTGTTGGTCAAAAGATGAGCGTCACTAATGAAACTACGTGACCTATTTTGGGAATTGGTCATAGATGTCTGTGACCAAAAAAAGGTCATAAATTTTATGACCAAATTATTTGGTCACTGGCAATCCGGACAGACCACGTCAGATCCAACGTGGCAGAGCTGACGTGGCAAAATTGTGACCAAACGAAATGGTCGTAGATCAGAATCAGCCCGGTCCAGTACGGCGATTTCCATGGGCCAAGCCCAATAATTCGACACATTTCTATATTTTCTTTCCTGTTAATTCGATCAACTGTATGGGCCAAGCCCAACATTTCATCCATTTTATTTTTGGCCCGTGGCCTTTCTGTTGTCCATTTCGTTTAGCCTTTTTCTTTTGGTTTTTTCAGAAATGCACAATTTGCAGTCCACTATTGTTTGGGCCGTAGCTTTCTAAAGCCCAAATAGAATTTGGTCCAGTAGACCTTCTTGTTATTTTAATTCACAGATTTCAATTTTACACATTACAACAGTAAACAATCAATAACTCACTCGATTAAATGATTAAAATACAGAAATTATTCAATCAAATATAGCAGATACACATCGACACGTCCATAGTAACACAACAGGAACAAGTATAATTACATTTCAGATCCAACAAGTGTACATACATTGAAAACAGATAAAAGAACCAAAACATTGTGGCTATATCAACTCAAACTGTGATGCACATCTCCAGGCTTCTTTTGATCTTCTGTCAGAGCAGCAGCAGCGTCAACGACATTAGATCCCGATCAACATAAATATAGTGGAAATTAAATGCTTAGAATAAAAATGAAAGTTACCTACACAAGGGAATTTAAACTTGAGATGTTGATATCAAGGCCTAACAACTACAACATATATATGCATAGGAAAACAAGGCCATACTTACCAATGCATCATAAATATCAGTTTTAAATATTAGAGGCCCAGAAAGTAGGTGCTACTTCAAATTTAAAAACTCCCCATCATTCATCATTAAGAGTAGCAATTAATCCTGCTGATCTCACCATAGGTGGCATTGGCCAACTTCAGCAAGAACATCTCTACCATCTGCTGGAGTTTCTGGTCCCAGTCTAATATGAACACCAAAGCAGAGTTACAATGGTAGCATCAGTATTATAATTACAGCTATAAGCAGAAACATGCAGCAAGATAGCACAGTATATTTCAAGTCCCAGCTAGAGAACCATATCATGTGTAAACCTAAAAGAACAATGCTCTGTGCAGACTTGGAGAATAACATGCCAGGTACCAGGTTATTTACTACTCCATAAGTACAGAAGTAGTGTTTGCATCAGTACATCTATACTGGCAAGTAGTACAAACATGGTATTTCCGCATTCACTAGAAATATCTAAAGTGACACTAGATACATGACACAAGAAAGAGAAATATGTCACCAGACAGAGATGGCATTTGTATAGACATTGATGAAGATATAATAGAGGAGCATGAATAAGAAGCAACACATAACATAAACTTTTACAACAGAAACATCTCAGTCAACAATATTAGACATGAATAATGGATTTAAGTGCACGTCAACTGCTCTTGCATAAGCCCAACATCTATCTATACCTTGATCTTTCGAGGTTGGACTTGCCGTGAACTCACAATCCACCTCCAACAGCACACCCATCCCATACATACATCTAAACCATGAAAATAGCAAGGTAGTGCAAACATATTAATTAAATTTTGTGTTGGATCAGTATCACTCAAGCAATAATTATGAAACGCATGCATCAATAGTTCAATACTTCTGATAACAATCAAAAGTCAATCAAGAACATAGTCTTGTTGTATAACAGTGGATGGTTCCCAACTTGATGAGGTTTGATGCAATGCATGGTGGCTTGGCAACCATAGACCAACAGAATATCAAATGAGGTAGCATGTGGTTTTTCTTAGTAGTTCAAGCACATAAGTGTAAACCCACACAAATGCTAGCAATTATATCATATCAAGCACTATGTTTTATCAGGTTCATATCTGTGGCCTCACAGAATTTGTATATTGATCACTACTGGAGTTCCAACTCGATTGAATTAAGGGATAGGCAGTGAGGAGTCATGTGGAAGTACTCACCTCGAGGCTGACGGAGATGGTGGCGACGGTCGTCGAGTAAGGTCGTGGCGACAGCGTCGAGTAAGCCCGTCCGGTCCATGCTCCAGTAGAGGCTCGGGCTACTGATGCATCTAAAATGCATACATGAACTTTGCATTATAATTCTCATATTTCAATCATATTTGCATCATATAAGGGTTATATCATTGTTTTATAATGATTTTGGGGATAATTCACAGTTTCCCCATTTATTTGGAATTAACCCTGCACTGGCAGAAAACCCTATTTTCTATATTTTGATGTTTCAGGGACCCAAACGACGTCCAAATGAGCTGAAAATTTACGGGGATCATTATTTTGGAAGGAGGAAGACCTAGGAGCGAAAGAAGTCAACGAACGGAGGCCGGAGGACCAAAAGGGGGGTCCCACGCGGCTACAGTACCAGGCCGCATGGGCCCATCCCATTTGGCCCTCGTGGCCCCGTTTGCATCGATCCTTCGCCCTGAAGCATCCTCGTGACCTAAAAACGCCTATATAAAAGGTCCCCCGACGTTTTCCAGAAGGAGGCGGCGGAGAAACGCAAAACCAGAAACAGAGAGGCAGAGGGCTGCCGCCGGAGAAGATCGGAGGGGGGAAACGCCGCCGGAATCCACCTCCGGAGGGCTCCACCCCCCTCCGACGTGTTCATCATCAACATCTACAGCAAGATCGTCTCCACTCTGGGCTGCACCTCTTCATCAACCTCTCCATCAAGCTCCTCATCTCCATGATGAAGGGGGAGTAGTCTCCCTCGGGGCTGAAGGCTCATGCCGGTAGCTATGTGGTTTATCTCTCTCTCCCATGGTGTGATCTTTATGTGATCATGAGCTTTGTAATCTAGTTGAATCCATAGATGGTACTCTTCTTTATCTTATGAATTATGCTACTCAAGTGGTTTTATTGATGTGATTGCCGGAGTCACCTTTGTCCCATGGTGTGAAGTTGACAGTGTGTGCACCGTGTGTGGCTCTTAGGCTAAAGATTACATGAATACTTATCATGAGTTATTATTTGTGGTAGATGTCTCTATGAAATTGTGGTGTTTGTCTAGTACTATTTAGGGCACTCAAGTTGGCAGTGTGGGGTTCCCTAGATGTGGAATGCGACTTTAAGTTGTGCTTTTATAGCCCTACACAGTGGATTGGTGTTCTTTATCCAACCAGAAATTAATTCAGAGTAGCATAATGAGGAGGAAATATCTATGTATTCAATTATATTATTATTGTTGAGAGTGTCCACTAGTGAAAGAATGCTCCCTAGGCCTTATTTCCAAGCACCGTTTACACCTTTGTCTTGTCCTCTTGCATTGAAGAGGATTGGGACACTTTCACACTCCTGTTTTGTTACATCAAACTTCCATCCATTAACTCAACCACCTTGTTCTATAAACTTGTTTAGTGCATAATCAACTAAAACTTGTGACACTTTAGTTGTAGGGAATAGATAACTTTTCATTCTTGCTCCTGCGGATCGATACCTTACTTCCACATTGAGAGGTGCTACAGTGATCCCCTGCTCTTGGGGGTTATCAAGCACTTTTCTGGCGCCATTGCCGGGGAGCGTAGCGCTTAAGTTTCTATTCTTGTTTGCACTAGTTATTTACTTTCAGTTTTGCATTTAATATAGTTTTACTTTCAGTTTTGCATTTATCAAAAACCCAAAAAAATTTAGAAAATGGAAAACAACAAAAAAATTAGAGAGCTTTATAAAATTTATCTTGAAATTGGTCATGATGCTTTTGAAGAGAAAATTAAAAAACATATGGAACTTTATTTGCATAACAATCATGCTAGTAGTATGATTTCTTTGAATGTCATTGTTGCTAATGCTATGGAAAATTGCAAGCTTGGGGATGTGGGTTTTGATGAATATGATCTTTTTAGTCCCCCAAGCTTTGAGGAGGAAATTTGCTTTGATGATACTATGCCTCCTATTTATGATGATTATAATGATGAATGTGATCTTTTCAGTTCACCCACTATTGAGCATAAAGTTTATTGTGATTATGATATGCCTCCTATATATGATGATTACAATGATGACTATGAATGTTTTACTCCCACTATTACTAATGAGAAGGATTCTACTTATGTGGAGAGTAATAATAATACTTTTATGCATATGAATCATGACAAGAATGCTTTATATGATACTTATGTTGTTCAGTTTTTTCATGATGGCACTGAAATTTATTATGAGAGAGGGAAACATGTCTCTAAATATCTCAATAATACTATGTTTCCTCTCTTTATGTTGAAGGTTTTAATGTTGCACTTGCTTTACCTTCCTATGCTAATTACTATATGCTTCATTGATTTATTTTCTTACAAGATCCCAATGCATAGGAAGTGGGTTAGACTTAAATGTGTTTCATATTTTTCTCTTGATGCTCACCTTTGCGTTTCAATTCTTATTCCTATGTGAGCATCATTAAAACTATCATGGCTGTCTAGAAAACAGATTCCTAAGCTTCACTGAGAAAAATGTTAACAATCACATAAGAGGAATTTTGACCTGAAATTTTACGACAGCAATCTTCAACTATTAACACACATTTCATTAGTTCAAAGTTTTCTGATTTGAGCAACGTAAATGCCTCTCAAAATTCACTCTTTACGGGCTGTTCAGTTTTTGACAGATTATGTATTTATTTTGCATTACTCTCATTACTTGTGTTTTGTGTGGTTCTATTGATCAAATAGCAATGCACAACCATAGTAATATTAGCTAATGTTTAGAATCAACTCATGATATGTCTTTGCTGTACCTATGTGGATTTAATTTATGGAGACACTAACCCCTCTAATCAAGTTTTATGATGAGTTATGTGTGAAGAGAACTTTCAAGTGGAAGAGTTGAGGGTGATAAACAAAGATCAAGAGGGACAAACACTCAAGCATGGGGATGTTACCCCTAGGCTTACCCTACATACAAGAATTTAAGCTTGGGGATGCCAAGCCACCTCACTCAAACCATCTTGATACCAAGTAAGTAAGCCTAGCTATATGGCTATAAAGAAAGCGCTTTACGGGAGGCAAACCCGGTTGTTTTTATTTTCTTTGTGTCCTCTTGATGTAACAAGAGACTTAGTTTTTAGTTTAGTTTCTAGAATTTTTAATAAAGTGCCAAGTTTTACCCATTTTGGTTTGTGAAAGTTGTTATTCTGCATGCGGAGATTTCATTCCAGCACAGGTCTGTGCACGGTTTGATTTTTAATTCCTATTCTGTAACTCTGAATGAGCTGATATTTTTAATGTAACTGCAATTTTTCATCCTATTTATTACTGAAGTTTTTCAAAAAAAATCGACGAGTTTAAGTTAGGTAGAAAAATACGTTTTGTGCTGTCAGTTTTCTGGACAGATTCTGTCCAATATTGTTTGATGCATGTTTTGAACTTTTAACTTGAATCTTGTTGATCCAATTGAGTTTATTAATAGGCATACAACATTATACACTTCCTGGAAATTCAAATGAATTTTTGTCTAAGGATTATAAGCAGCAAGTAATGCATTTGTCTATCACTACTAATGTCACCCCACAGAAAAGAAATGGGAGAAACAGTGTTTTGATGTTTTTTCACAGGGATTAGAGGAGATGCACCAAGAGCTATCCAAGGATGGTGAAAGTCATAAGCTTGGGGATGTGAAGACATCCCCACTAAACCAAAACACTCTCGGTTTGCACACGTCTAACTTCTGTTTTTCTATCAATGCACTTTATCGCATAAACTTGGAGCGTCTTTTATTTGTTTTTGTTTTGCTTTGATTTTTATTTTGTGAGACCACCACCCTATCATTTATATATGAGAGAGCTACTGGAAGTTTGGGTTGAAATATCTTTCATGCTTTTATTGTATTGGGAAAAGGGATGTCTAAGCTGATTTTTAATGACACATATAGTTGCATGATTCATGAGCTTCTTTATGAGTAATAATTTGCAAATGCTTATCATGAGCTATCTTTTATTCATGTTTTGATGCTGTATGTTATTTCACTTTGTTTGACATGAATTAGTTAGTTCTATGGACACTCATGCATGCATCTAAATGGCCATCTTTCTCCCTTTTGCTAGCCCAAAAATTTCAACAAGTAAAAACTTGTTTCCAATACCTTCAACCCAAGTTTTTTCGAGTGAGTCCACCATATCTACCTATTAGCTTTGTGCTATCCAAGTATGTTTATCATGTTATTTGTGTTATCTATGTCTCTAAATGAAAATGATGATGTTATTTATTGTAATGGGAAAAGTTGGTTAAAAAGCTCTCGCGAACTTTATGCACACTTTACTTTTATTGCACTCAAGAAGATGAACCATTGTGATTAATATTATGAAGATAGTGGCTTGATAAATGTTTAAGGTTGGGAGTTAGCCCATATTTGCTGTCACATGCAAAGCTTTCAGCATGTTCTATCATTTGTTTAGTTGATATCATGTACTTTTGTTTATGGATGCCTATCATGACGAAATAAATGTGGGAATAGAATTAAGTTTAAATGAGTTTGTATAAATGGTTAGAGAGAAACCTGGGCCGCTAATCTAAGCCATGCATCATTCATGGTGGAAATTTACTAACATGCTATTTTGACCTCTCTGTGATACGCCCTATAATAAAAAGCTATATCAAAGTGGTAAATAAAGAGGGTGTTGAGATTGTTCATTATGTTTGTTTGTCTTGTTGTTTTGATATGGGCTTGATCCATATCATGGGACAAGAGGTACCCCAGTTGCAACTCTTGATGATACCATTTTTACTTACAATGATAGATAATTTAAACTTGCTTTGTTTTCCAAGTTGAGTAATCATGGTGTAGGTACTTGTATTCAAGGGGCATGAGACATCTAACCTTTACTTTATCAAGGCCACTACTCATATTTGCTTTAATCATTCAAGATGCTATGATAGGGGAATGAGAGCTTGACACCAAGTATTACCATTGCATTCAATAACTTAAGAAGAATAGTTTGGAGGATAGATGAAACTCATGCATGCTTTACCTCTACTTATTTATATATCTTTGCCAAAGTGTCCACCTTTTATATTCAGATTTTCTACACTCTATGGACCTCAAGTATGCAAAAGTAAGAATGTCCATAGTACTATCTTTTTATGTTGCACTTTGTGAACTATCATTGATCATCTTTGCATTGAATACTTGATATCACTTTATAAACTGTTTGCACATTGCTACTTCTTTGAAATAATGAATCATTTGACTTTATGTAGCAGTAGCAATCATCTTTTATATCCATGTTTTGATTATATTGCAAAGTTTATGTTAGTTTTATCACTTTCATACTCGAGGACGAGCTTGAGTTAAGCTTGGGGATGTTGATGCATCTAAAATGCATACATGAACTTTGCATTATAATTCTCATATTTCAATCATATTTGCATCATATAAGGGTTATATAATTGTTTTATAATGATTTTGGTGATAATTCACAGTTTCCCCATTTATTTGGAATTAACCCTGCACTGGCAGAAAACCCTATTTTCTATATTTTGATGTTTCAGGGACCCAAACGACGTCCAAATGAGCTGAAAAATTTACGGGGATCATTATTTTGGAAGGAGGAAGACCTAGGAGCGAAAGAAGTCAACGAACGGAGGTCGGAGGACCAAAAGGGGGGTCCCACACGGCTACAGTACCAGGCCGTGTGGGCCCATCCCATTTGGCCCTCGTGGCCCCGTTTGCATCGATCCTTCACCCTGAAGCATCCTCGTGACCTAAAAACACCTATGTAAAAGGTCCCCCGATGTTTTCCAGAAGGAGGCGGCGGAGAAACGCAAAACCAGAAACAGAGAGGTAGAGGGCTGCCGCCGGAGAAGATCGGAGGGGGGAAACGCCACCGGAATCCACCTCCGGAGGGCTCCACCCCCCTCCGGCGTGTTCATCATCAACATCTACAGCAAGATCGTCTCCACTCCGGGCTGCACCTCTTCATCAACCTCTCCATCAAGCTCCTCATCTCCATGATGAAGGGGGAGTAGTCTCCCTCGGGGCTGAAGGCTCATGCCGGTAGCTATGTGTTTTATCTCTCTCTCCCATGGTGTGATCTTTATGTGATCATGAGCTTTGTAATCTAGTTGAATCCATAGATGGTACTCTTCTTTATCTTATGAATTATGCTACTCAAGTGGTTTTATTGATGTGATTGCCGGAGCCACCTTTGTCCCATGGTGTGAAGTTGACAGTGTGTGCACCGTGTGTGGCTCTTATGCTAAAGATTACATGAATACTTATCATGAGTTATTATTTGTGGTAGATGTCTCTATGATATTGTGGTGTTTGTCTAGTAGTATTTAGGTCACTCAAGTTGGTAGTGTGGGGTTCCCTAGATGTGGAATGTGACTTTAAGGTGTGCTTTTATAGCCCTACACAGTGGATTGGTGTTCTTTATCCAACCAGAAATTAATTCAGAGTAGCATAATGAGGAGGAAATATCTATATCTATGTATGATCCCTAGGCCTTATTTCCAAGCACTGTTTACACCTTTGTCTTGTCCTCTTGCATTGAAGAGGATTGGGACACTTTCAAACTCCTGTTTTGTTACATCAAACTTCCAGCCATTAACACAACCACCTTGTTCTATAAACTTGTTTAGTGCATAATCAACTAAAACTTGTGACACTTTAGTTGTAGGGAATAGATAACTTTTGCTTCTTGCTCCTGCGGATCGATACCTTACTTCCACATTGAGAGGTGCTATAGTGATCCACTGCTCTTGGGGGTTATCAGCTACGCCCTCGAATCTGGGGGCATCTGTAGGAAGATAGAGGGAGAGCTTGAGCAAGGTAAATAGAGAGAGAGGGAAAGGGGAGAGAGAGTGGAAAGGTGGAGCAGCGACGATGGCAGGAGAACGCCCAAGATCTGGAGCAACCACGACCTGACTACCGTGGGGCGCCGTCGCTAACACGACAATAGCAACATGCAGCGCGAGGTAGACGACGGCCTCTGACGCTCGCGTTGGTGACGTGATGGTGGCCGAAGACTCGTGACCACCGCAAACCCTAGGCAGGCCACGCACGCGCCGCGGTCCGGCCAGATCGACAGAGCGCCGCGCATCAAAGCGCGCATGTACGCGCCGGCGAGCAAGCCAGCCGCGATACCGTGGCTCCTTGGTTGCGGCACATCTCTCGACGTTCGATCTGGTTCGGGTGTTTGAACAAGGAGGGGATGGGGCGGAGGAGATGAGGGGCCGGCGGAAAAAGGAGGGGATGGGCAGGAGGAGATGGGGCTGGGGGAAGAGGGGCGGCGACAGAGGGGATGAGGGGTGGCGGAGATGAGGAGAGGGGGCGGCGGCGCCGATTGGATCTGGGGAGGGAGCGATTCTGCAGTCGGGGTCTCGGGGAGAGAGAAGGTGAACAGAGGGGGTTGGTCGGTGAGGGTTTGGGGTTGGAATGTCGGTGGTGATCCGATCGTTGGCTCCTGGCAAATGGACGTTTCAGATTAGTCCAGCTCAGCGATCCGTGGGAGGTAGCTTTCACACATCTTATTGGCCGAATTCTTTTTGGGCTGAAATAAGTAAGTTTTAGGGTGTATTTTTTGTGAGGAGCCTACCAAATCTTTGTTGCAAAATTGTATAACAATTTTTTATAAATATTAGACCATATTTTCTGTACAATTAACCGAATTGTTGCATGTCAAAAAGTTTCCATCCACTTTTCATCAAATAAACATTTTTTGTCGATTCAGTGAGAAGCGGATCATATTTGAACTATAGGTGCTTCATATTTTGCTCGATATTTTAAAAAAAATTAGGTACAAAAGAAGCTATTTAATCAGAGATCCAGTAGGAGTTTCGCAAAACTCAACACCTAACTAGGAACGGTCATGCCCGTCGTTTGACTGCATTTTGAAATCGGCATCAACAATTCATGACTTTCAGGCCAAAAGACGAATGTTATGATGACATTCATGGCATAGTTTGTTTAAATATGTCCATATTATACATAAGCGTGCATCTTGGAATGGAGAACAATGTTGCCGAAGAAAGTTTTCACTTTCTTTGAACAAAAAAATCATTTTTCATTTTCCGAGCACCGAAAATGGGTTATAAAATTGGATCACACCAATTTTATAAAATACTATACCATATTTGATGTACAAATAACCAAATATTTGTGTGTCAAAGGTTTTCATACGCGTCTCATCAAAAAGACAAATTTCTGCCGATTCGGCTCAAACCGGGTCATATTTGAACTACAACTGCCTCGTAGTTTGCTCGTGATTTCTTTTTTAAAATAATTTTTAGGTACACAACTATCTATTTCATCAGAGATACATGAATAGTTTCGCAAGATTCGACCCCTAGCTAAGAACGGTCGTGTGGTCAATTTTGACTGCATTTTCAATTCGGTATAAAGAATTCAAAAAAATCAAAATAATGGAAATCCTTCGCAATGTGTCATTATATGTGACCTAGTTTCGAGGAAAAATAAGATAATTGGAATACAACAAATATCTTGAAAAAGTATTCTCAGAAATGAGCTACCATGGACGAAGATTCATGACTTTCAGGCCAAATGACGAATGTTATGATGACATTCATGGCATAGTTTGTTTAAATATTTCCATATTATACACAAGCATGCATCTTGGAATGGAGAATAATGTTGCTGAAGAAATTTTTCACTTTCTTTGAACAAAAAAATCATTTTCCGAGTGCCAAAAATGGGTTGTTTTGTGAAGCAACTACCAAAAATATGATATAAAAATTGGATCACACCAATTTTATAAAATACAATACCATATTTGATGTACAAATAACAAAATATTTGTGTGTCAAAGGTTTCCATACGCGTATCATCAAAAAGACAAATTTCTGCCGATTCGGTTGGAACCGAGTCAAATCTGACCTACAACTGCCGCATAGTTTGCTCGTGATTTTTTTTAAAATAATTTTTAGGTACACAACCATCTATTTCATCAGAGATATATGAATAGTTTCGCAAGATTCGACCCCTAGCTAAGAACGGTCGTGTGGTCAATTTTGACCGCATTATGAAATCGGCATAAAGAATTCAAAAAAAATCAAAATAATGGAAATCCTTCGCAATGTGTCATTATATGTGACCTAGTTTCGAGGGAAAATAAGAAACTTGGAATACGACAAATATCTTGAAAAAGTGTTCTCAGAAATGAGCTACCATGAACGAAGATTCATGACTTTCATAGTTTGTTTAAATATGTCCATATTATACACAAGCGTGCATCTTGGAATGGAGAACAATGTTGACGAATAAAGTTTTCACTTTCTTTGAACAAAAAATCATTTTTCATTTTCTGAGTGCCGAAAATGGGTTGTTTTGTGAAGCAACTACCAAAAATATGTTATAAACTAAGATCACACCAATTTTATAAAATACTATACCATATTTGATGTACAAATAACCAAATATTTGTGTGTCAAAGGTTTCCATACGTGTCTCATCAAAAAGACAATTTTTTGCCGATTCGGCTGGAACCGGGTCAAATTTGAACTACAACTGCCTCGTAGTTCGCTCGTGATTTTTAAAAAAATAATTTTTAGGTACACAACTATCTATTTCATCAGAGATACATGAATAGTTTCGCAAAATTTGACCCCTAGCTAAGAACGGTTGTGGTCAATTTTGACCGCATCTTGAAATCGGCATAAAGAATTCAAAAAAATCAAAATAATGGAAATGCTTCGCATTGTGTCTTGATATGTGACCTAGTTTCGAGGGAAAATAAGAAACTTGGAATACGACAAATATCTTGAAAAAGTGTTCTCAGAAATGAGCTACCATGAACGAAGATTCTGACTTTCAGGCCAAATGACGAATGTTATGATGACATTCATGGCATAGTTTGTTTAAATATGTCCATCTTATACACAAGCATGCATCTTGGAATGGAGAACAATGTTGCCGAAGAAAGTTTTCACTTTCTTTGAACAAAAAAATCATTTTTCATTTTCCGACTGCTGAAAATGGGTTGTTTTGTGAAGCATCTACCAAAAATATGTTATAAAATTGGTTCACACCAATTTTATAAAATACTATACCATATTTGATGTACAAAGAACCAAATATTTGTGTGTCAAAGGTTTTCATACGCGTCTCATCAAAAAGACAAATTTCTGCCGATACGGCTCGAACCGGGTCATATTTGAACTACAACTGCCTCATAGTTTGCTCGTGATTTTTTTAAAAATAATTTTTAGGTACACAACTATCTATTTCATCAGAGATACATGAATAGTTTCGCAAAATTTGACCCCTAGCTAAGAACGGTTGTGGTCAATTTAAACCGCATTTTGAAATCGGCATAAAGAATTCAAAAAAAATCAAAATAATGGAAATCCTTCGCATTGTGTCGTTATATGTGACCTAGTTTCGAGGGAAAATAAGAAACTTGGAATACGACAAATATCTTGAAAAAGTGTTCTCAGAAATGAGCTACCATGATCGAAGATTCATGACTTTCAGGCGCAATGACGAATGTTATGATGACATTCATGGCATAGTTTGTTTAAATATGTCCATATTGTACACAAGCATGCATCTTGGAATGGAGAACAATGTTGCTGAAGAAAATTTTCACTTTCTTTGAACAAAAAAAATCATTTTTCATTTTCCGAGTGCTGAAAATGGGTTGTTTTGTGAAGCAACTACCAAAAATATGTTATAAAAATTGGATCACACCAATTTTATAAAATACTATAACATATTTGATGTACAAATAACGAAATATTTGTGTGTCAAAGGTTTCCATACGCGTATTATCAAAAAGAGAAATTTCTTCCGATTCGGTTGGAACCGGGTCAAATTTGAACTACAACTGCCTCGTAGTTTGCTCTTGATTTAAAAAACAAATTAGGTACACAACTATCTATTTCATCAGAGATACATGAATAGTTTCGCAAGATTCGACCCCTAGCTAAGAACGGTCGTGTGGTCAATTTTGACTGCATATTGAAATCGGCATAAAGAATTCAAAAAAATGAAAATAATGGAAATCCTTCGCAATGTGTCATTATATGTGACCTAGTTTCGAGAGAGAATAAGAAACTTGGAATACGACAAATATCTTGAAAGTGTTCTCAGAAATGAGCTACCATGAATGAAGATTCATGACTTTCAGGCGAAATGACGCATGTTATGATGACATTCATGGCATAGTTTGTTTAAATATGTCCATATTGTACATAAGCGTGCATCTTGGAATGGAGAACAGTGTTGCCGAAGAAAGTTTTCACTTTCTTTGAACAAAAAAAATCATTGTTCATTTTCCGAGTGCTAAAAATGGGTTGTTTTGTGAAGTAACTACCAAAAATATGTTACAAAATTGGATCACACCAATTTTTTAAAATACTATACCATATTTGATGTACAAATAACCAAATATTTGTGTGTCAAATTGTAGCGGACCTGCACTTAAAATTTGGCAAGATCCCTGTGTATAGTGCTAGTCCCTGGATCGAATCGCTAGCACACACAGTTTACGATGAATACCATAACATTGTATCAATTTATTACACGAATGATCCAGAATTTACAAATATCCATTACAACTTGCATAGCTCAAGGCTAGCATTTTACAAGGATCAGCACAGCGGAAATAAAATTAGCAATGAGCCTCCATCATCTTCATGTGCCACAGGCGAACATGTTGGTTGCAGACTCGAAACCCTTAATCGAAACCTCACTCAGCGTCGGAGCATCCTGCAACAGTAAGAATGTTGCAACAAGGTGGGTCAGAACCATAAAATGGATCTGGCAAGTGACACTTTGTGGACTCATATGGGAACAACTCTAATAACCTATATGCATATTTGGCTTGGTGGAGTTTGAAGGCTATTTTGTAGAAAGCCAACTTTTTCCTAACTCTTTATAAAACTTTTCATCTATACGAGACTTTCATGGCATGAAAACCACCGTCTCATCTACCCTTGTTCACCCATCAAGTTTTAACTTAGAGAAATTAGAATGATGAGATCCTCCGTTGACGTCCTTGTCCAGCTTGCTCAGAATTGTCCGTAACTGGGGACACGGCTAAGTACTTAGTTTGACACTCTGCAGAGTTTGTGCACATTCACCATAAGACTTCATCAACCCATTCTGACCTTGACCCTTCTTGAAGTGAAAAGGAAAGGAGGAGATGAAGACGAGACCTTTCCGAAGTGTTTTCCCGACCACTGCCGTCCTGACGCGCTCCACCTACAAACCTCTACCACCACCTGTCAGGCCGGGCCGGTTCCACACTACATACTTAGTCAAGCCAGAGCCCATATGACTTATGGCTGCACGGTAAGCTAACTAAACTTGGAGTAACGTCGGTCTCTTTGTCCCTGGGTGGCCATCCACAAGTGCACATACTCGAGTAAAACCATAGACATGGCCCCGAGTAGCCACTCAACTCCAACCGCCGTCAACAAAGCAATTCCACCCAGGAGTTTCTTTAACTTAGTAGAATTTACTTTTATCAAAAACAATACCAAGCATAGCATTTCTATAAATCTACTAAGTGCTCATAGGTATATCTAGACCATCTAGTAAAAGGGAGTAAACTACACTTAACAGTTTTAGCATAGCAATACTAATAACCTATCATGCAAATTTTCTAAGTAAAAGCTACAACAATGCATATATCAAAATAATAGGACGAAAAGTATGCAAGTGTGCCACTTGCCTTGGCAGCAAGAAGAGCAGGAGCAGCAGTTGCAATCGTCTTCGGGTCCCTCCGAACAAACTAACAAAATAAACAAGCCACACATAAACAAACAAACAAAACAATAATAACAATACAATAAATATGCAATGCATGAAATGCATTTAAAGTCACAAGGAAAATATCATACTAACTTTTCTGGTCTATGAAAACTTGCATGAAGTCAAAATGCATTAAAACAATTTTTAGTATAATAACAACATAAAACAATTCCCAAAAGGGAATAAGCACAAATTAAATACTACTGTTAAACAAAGTATTTACAGAAAATATGAGGTTGGTCCTACTGGACAGAGGGCTTCAAAACTAAACTAACCCAATTGGATTTACTCAAAAAGCTATTTTTAAACTAAAGTTATGACAAAATTACTCAAATTTCACATTTGAAATTCAAATAAATTTAAACTTGTCAAAACAGAAAACTAAAACGCCAGAAAGATTCTACTAGTTCTAAGGATTTCAAATATATAAAAATATTTGAATTTGGCCCAAAGGATAAAAAGATATGATAAATCTAAGATGCAGGGGTTTTTCTGCAAAACAGACAGATTAGAATAAAACTGAAAAATCCTTCTCCACGTTGGCGCTGACTGGATCTGACGTGGCAGCTTCTGATTGGCCGGGGGTGCTGACTGGGCTGCCACGGGTGCGTACCGGTTCGTTTAAATAAAAATAAAACATGACCGTCAGATCTAGATCTGACGGTCCAGATCTATTTGACCAAAAGCTAGCGGTGCTAGGTCACCGGAGCTCGTCGGCCGACGGCGGCGACGGCTCGGCATCCGTGTTCTGGCAAAAAGAGAAGGAGTGGGAGGGGGCTTTCGTTACCACTGGATGCAGGGTGTCGAGGCGAGCACGATGGCCAGATGGACGGCGTCGAGGTGCCCTGTTTCGCTGGAAATTGCTCGCCGGAGTTGCGCCCGCGGTCGGTGGTCGTCGGGTGAGGATGGATGCGTCGATCTGGGGCACGAAACAACACCGCACTATGTCAAAACGAAGCACACCTCGAAAATAAGAAGAGAGGGGGTGAATAGATGACGCGGGGTCGCCGCAGTTCACCGGAAATGGCGAGGCTCGCCGGCGGCTGTGGCGGACTTGCGAGCTCAAATCCGAGCAGCCTGGGGGCTCTCGGAGAGGGATTTTTGGGGGAGGAGAGAGGCGACGAGGAGGGGTATAAGTAGGTGTAGACGAGGGCGTCGATTATGGTCTTAATCGGCCGAATTGATTCGCTTTGAATTGGGCATTCACGGGCGCGCGATTAGGGGGAGGAAGACGATGGCGTGGACGCGGTCGTCGTTCTGACAGGGCTGGCCCACCTGTCGGCGAGGGGTTGCGTGCGCGGGCTGCTGGCGGGCTGATGCCGGGGACGGTGTTGGGCCGCGGCTGGGCTGGCTTTGGCTAGCTCGGCCGTGGTGGCCCTTTTCCATTTTTTTTTTTGTCTTATCTCCTTTTCTATTTTCTGTTTTCAGAAATACAAATAACTTTTGAAATAATAGTTCAAATTGGTTCAAACCAATTTGAATAATTTTGTAAAATCAAAATAATCCTTTTAAATACTTTAGAACCTTTTCCAAAGTATTTTATTTTTAAATAAATTCAATTATGGAGTATTTGCATAATTGACACCTTTATGTCAAAATAACAAATAGGCTTTTATAAAATATTTTTGAACTCAAATAAAAAATCCCAAGAATTAGTATGAGTAATATCATTGATTATAAACCATGATAAACTCATTTATGTTATTTTTACCCAAAATAATTTACCACAAATACCCTTGGCATTTTAAAAGGTAATTGGTGATATTTTTCCAAAGTCAAAATAAAATCAAATCTTTTTCTAAATAATTTGATAAAATACTTTTTAGAAAGCTTATTCTACACATAGCACTTTGGCACTATCAAATAAAATCATAGACACCAAAATTAT
Source organism: Puccinellia tenuiflora (assembly GCA_012064385.1). Lineage (NCBI taxonomy): Eukaryota > Viridiplantae > Streptophyta > Magnoliopsida > Poales > Poaceae > Puccinellia > Puccinellia tenuiflora. The sequence goes on along the minus strand of QRDG01000292.1, from coordinate 569,453 downwards.
TATATAGAGCCTAACATGCCCTATGACATTTTCTCAAATAGGGTTTAAAGTGGAAATAGAATTCCCTCTTTTGGAAAACTTAAATGCAATCAAGTAAGATAATGATGCATGCATGCATGATTTTGGATTTCCAAATCAAAATATTTATAATTTTTAAAAAGTTTTTGATTTTTCTGATTTTTCAAAAATTTGAAAATCTTGGGATGTTACATACTACCACCCTTAAAAGGAATCTCGTCCCGAGATTCGGAGAGGCTAGAAAGAAAGATAGGTTTGAAAACTCTGGGTTTAGACAAATGGGTGGGCTACCACCCTTAAAAGAGGCATTTGTGGGTAGTGAAAACTCTCAGCTTTGGGTTCAAAAGAATCTTCCTTTATTACATGAACGGACGTACCACTCATACAATAATAACTGCTCAAAACACCGATTACATAAAACAAATTATTCTGGGACAAAGCTTGGATTTGGACTTTTATTGGGTCGATGTTGCTCCCTCATGGACATGGTTCACGTGTCCCATCTTTGAGAGAAACTGACTTGGCAGCTTTTGCAGCCTTCCATTCCGGACAGTCACTGGAATAGTGCCCCATCATCTTGCACTTATAACACTGTATGTGACTAAGGTCCTTCTTCTTGTTGTTGTTTCCTTCCTTAGGCAGGTTGCTGGTGTGATGCTGGGGTTCCTTCTCTGGGCATTTGTCGGCATAATGTCCCTTATCCTTGCACTTGTAACATGTCACTTGACTTATATCTCTGTTAGGTTCATGGCTGTGGTGGTGATGGCTATTTCCATTGTTGTGACCACTTTGTACTGTTCCTTTGACTTCTCCATTGTTTCCTTCGAATCCACCATTATGGTTATGACCATGCTGATTATGGCCAGTACCATGATGGTTCCCATGCTTGTGTTCAATACTTCCTGCAAACTTAGTGTGTCTCTTGTGTGAAGGTTCTAAGTAGTGCTTGTTAGCAAGATGCTTCCTCTTCTTTGTTGGTCTTTCTGAAAAGATCAGATCTCTATAATCTTCTTCATCATAATCTACCTCAATCGTTGGGAACTTTGTTGTTCTAATAACAGGGCAATCTCGTGAGAAATGACTTTCCTCTTCACATGAATAGCAACACTTGGTGGTGACTTTGGATGTGTGGGAATGAGTTCTGAGTCTGGCTTCATCCTCCATCTTGGCATGAATTGTAAGTCTATTTTGATACTGCTTTGGCTTGGCTCCATCACCATCCTTCTTCTCTGAGCAATCCCATGAATAGTGTCCTTTTGTTTTACATGTGTAGCAGGTGATATTTCTCAGGTCCTTATTCTCCTGAAAGGCCTGGCGTATCCCTTTCTTGACGTGTTCATTTGCTTCCTGTACCATGGGGTAAAGGTGGCACTGTGTAGGAATGTGATTCGTTCCTTCACACAAAAAGCAAGTGACTTGGGTTATGGAATATCCTTTATCGAAATAGCTTGCTTCACAATGGGGCCACTCATCATGGCACTCCTTGGACAGGTGTCCTAATTCTCCACAACTTTTGCATACTCGAGGTCCTGCCATAAAATTCTCCTTGATCTCATCATCAACCGGTGATAACTGGTTAATATTGCTCGCCATCAGTTGCACCATTTGGGTCTGGTTGTTTAACAGTTGTTGAATAACTGTGTTTAACTCCTTGTTGGGGTTGTTGTCTTGACTTTGTTTCATCACTTGAGTCATCCGAGTCTGAGTTGCTTCGAGGAGTTGCAATGCATAATGCAGCTTGAGGTGGCTCTCCTTTTTGTCGAGGTTGGAATGCGGGTGAGACATCTGGTTTGGTTTTAACGGGGATGAGTAGAGATAGACAGATCTAAAGGAAATACTCCTACCCAAAAACAGCAGATCATGGCAAATCATCTTACAAACAACATCTAGCAAACATCACACATCAAAGACAATAAACTTAAAACAAACTTTCGATAAAAGACGATCTAATTGTTTGGAAACAAATCACACCAAGGTTTTGCAAAACAAAAGCGATGGTACTGCCATACCACAAGTCGGTAGGTCAATACGAAGACTCAAGATCGTCTAATGAATTATTAAGGTCGGGTGGGCAACTACTCGTCCTTGATCCTGCTAAGGAACTCGGTGGCGGCTCTGATCTTGCGGCGCTTCTGGCTTGAACTCCCCTCGGCTGTTTCCTGCACAAGACGGGCACTCTGCTCCTGTAATGCAGCTATAAGAGACTCCTGGCGCTCGACCTTGTTCTTCAGCTTCATGTTCTCTGCCTCCAGCTTCTGGTTAGCCTCCATGAGTTTCTTCTTCTCGAAGTCCTTCCATGATGCTAACTCTTCTGCAATCGCAATCACCTCCTTCTGCTTCCCGATCAACTCCTTGGCTCGATCTACGATCCTCATCTCGGCGCGGAGTACAGTTTCGGTCCGGTGGGCTACCACCTCCAGATCCTCTAAGTGTAACTCCATCACTCTCATTTTCTTGCGATCCTCATCACTCCAGTATGGTAGTCCATTGGCATTACGCCTACCAAATTCCCGGTAGATGGAGTTCAGGGGCAACATCTCGTAGTACTTCGCGCAAATGTGTGACATGATCTCACGCGTAGCCAACAGAAGTCCTGTCTCCCAGGTAGTGTAGACCTTAGTGTAGAGAATGGGCTCGGTAGGTGTCCCAATGGCACGAGGTAGGACATGTGTCTCAATCTCCCAGCGATGGACATTGGGTATGTCCGAAGGTATCATCCTGCCCCTGAAGATAGGAGGGACAAGGCCCACCACTCTGCAGACTCCCGTCAGTTGTCTCCCAAACATAGTGGCCTCATTGTCACTCGGAGTGCTCACGCGGGTGAAAATGACCATCTACAAAGATTTATGAAAAACAAGATTAGAACAAGTGTTACGAGTCAAAAAGCAAACTGTAAGAACAAAGTGTAAAACTTTTTATAGTTGTATAAAATAGGTTTTTGCTCCTAAGGCCGACCTAATTCTATCCAAACCTAGGGTTTCGACCTACAGGCAACACAGTGCTCTGATACCATCTGTAGCGGACCTGCACTTAAAATTTGGCAAGATCCCTGTGTATAGTGCTAGTCCCTGGATCGACTCGCTAGCACACACAGTACAAGATGAAATACCACAACAGTGCATCAATTTATTACACGAATGATCCAGAATTTACAAATATCCATTACAACTTGCATAGCTCGAGGCTAGCATTTTACAAAGATCAGCACAGAAGAAATAAAAGTAGCAATGAGCCTCCATCATCTTCATGTGCCACAGGCGAACATGTTGGTTGCAGACTCGAAACCCTTAATCGAAACCTCACTCAGCGTCGGAGCATCCTGCAACAGTAAGAATGTTGCAACAAGGTGGGTCAGAACCATAAAATGGATCTGGCAAGTGACACTTTGTGGACTCATATGGGAAAAACTCTAATAACCTATATGCATATTTTGGCTGGTGGAGTTTGAAGGCTATTTTGTAGAAAGCCAACTTTTTCCTAACTCTTTATAAAACTTTTCCTCTATACGAGACTTTCATGGCATGAAAACCACCGTCTCAACTACCCTTGTTCACCCATCAAGTTTTAACTTAGAGAAATTAGAATGATGAGATCCTCCGTTGACGTCCTTGTCCAGCTTGCTCAGAATTGTCCGTAACCGGGGACACGGCTAAGTACTTAGTTTGACACTCTGCAGAGTTTGTGCACGTTCACCATAAGACCTCATCAACCCATTCTGACCTTGACCCTTCTTGAAGTGAAAAGGAAAGGAGGAGATGAAGACGAGACCTTTCCGAAGTGTTTTCCCGACCACTGCCGTCCTGACGCGCTCCACCTACAAACCTCTACCACCACCTGTCAGGCCGGGCCGGTTCCACACTACATACTTAGTCAAGCCAGAGCCCATATGACTTATGGCTGCACGGTAAGCTAACTAAACTTGGAGTAACATCGGTCTCTTTGTCCCTGGGTGGCCATCCACAAGTGCACATACTCGAGTAAAACCATAGACATGGCCCCGAGTAGCCACTCAACTCCAACCGCCGTCAACAAAGCAATTCCACCCAGGAGTTTCTTTAACTTAGTAGAATTTACTTTTATCAAAACAAAACCAAGCATAGCATTTCTATAAAACTACTAAGTGCTCATAGGTATATCTAGACCATCTAGTAAAAGGGAGTAAACTACACTTAACAGTTTTAGCATAGCAATACTAATAACCTATCATGCAAATTTTCTAAGTAAAAGCTACAACAATGCATATATCAAAATAATAGGACGAAAAGTATGCAAGTGTGCCACTTGCCTTGGCAGCAAGAAGAGCAGGAGCAGCAGTTGCAATCGTCTTCGGGTCCCTCCGAACAAACTAACAAAATAAACAAGCCACACATAAACAAACAAACAAAACAATAATAACAATACAATAAATATGCAATGCATGAAATGCATTTAAAGTCACAAGGAAAATATCATACTAACTTTTCTGGTCTATGAAAACTTGCATGAAGTCAAAATGCATTAAAACAATTTTTAGTATAATAACAACATAAAACAATTCCCAAAAAGGGAATAAGCACAAATTAAATACTACTGTTAAACAAAGTATTTACAGAAAATATGAGGTTGGTCCTACTGGACAGAGGGCTTCAAAACTAAACTAACCCAATTGGATTTACTCAAAAAGCTATTTTTAAACTAAAGTTATGACAAAATTACTCAAATTTCACTTTTGAAATTCAAATAAATTTAAACTTGTCAAAACAGAAAACTAAAATGCCAGAAAGATTCTACAGGTTTTAAGGATTTCAAATATATAAAAATATTTGAATTTGGCCCAATGGATAAAAAGATATGATAAATCTAAGATGCAGGGGTTTTTCTGCAAAACAGACAGATTAGAATAAAACTGAAAAATCCTTCTCCACGTTGGCGCTGACTGGATCTGACGTGGCAGCTTCTGATTGGCCGGGGGTGCTGACTGGGCTGCCACGGGTGCGTACCGGTTCGTTTAAATAAAATTAAAACATGACCGTCAGATCTAGATCTGACGGTCCAGATCTATTTGACCAAAAGCTAGCGGTGCTAGGTCACCGGAGCTCGTCGGCCGACGGCGGCGACGGCTCGGCATCCGTGTTCTGGCAAAAAGAGAAGGAGTGGGAGGGGGCTTTCGTTACCACTGGATGCAGGGTGTCGAGGCGAGCACGATGGCGAGATGGACGGCGTCGAGGTGCCCTGTTTCGCTGGAAATTGCTCGCCGGAGTTGCGCCCGCGGTCGGTGGTCGTCGGGTGAGGATGGATGCGTCGATCTGGGGCACGAAACAACACCGCACTATGTCAAAACGAAGCACACCTCGAAAATAAGAAGAGAGGGGGTGAATAGATGACGCGGGGTCGCCGCAGTTCACCGGAAATGGCGAGGCTCGCCGGCGGCTGTGGCGGACTTGCGAGCTCAAATCCGAGCAGCCTGGGGGCTCTCGGAGAGGGATTTTTGGGGGAGGAGAGAGGCGACGAGGAGGGGTATAAGTAGGTGTAGACGAGGGCGTCGATTATGGTCTTAATCGGCCGAATTGATTCGCTTTGAATTGGGCATTCACGGGCGCGCGGTTAGGGGGAGGAAGACGATGGCGTGGACGCGGTCGTCGTTCTGACAGGGCTGGCCCACCTGTCGGCGAGGGGTTGCGTGCGCGGGCTGCTGGCGGGCTGATGCCGGGGACGGTGTTGGGCCGCGGCTGGGCTGGCTTTGGCTAGCTCGGCCGTGGTGGCCCTTTTCCATTTTTTTTTTGTCTTATCTCCTTTTCTATTTTCTGTTTTCAGAAATACAAATAACTTTTGAAATAATAGTTCAAATTGGTTCAAACCAATTTGAATAATTTTGTAAAATCAAAATAATCCTTTTAAATACTTTAGAACCTTTTCCAAAGTATTTTATTTTTAAATAAATTCAATTATGGAGTATTTGCATAATTGACACCTTTATGTCAAAATAACAAATAGGCTTTTATAAAATATTTTTGAACTCAAATAAAATCCCAAGAATTAGTATGAGTAATATCATTGATTATAAACCATGATAAACTCATTTATGTTATTTTTACCCAAAATAATTTACCACAAATACCCTTGGCATTTTAAAAGGTAATTGGTGATATTTTCCCAAGTCAAAATAAAATCAAATCTTTTTCTAAATAATTTGATAAAATACTTTTTAGAAAGCTTATTCTACACATAGCACTTTGGCACTATCAAATAAAATCATAGACACCAAAATTATTATATAGAGCCTAACATGCCCTATGACATTTTCTCAAATAGGGTTTAAAGTGGAAATAGAATTCCCTCTTTTGGAAAACTTAAATGCAATCAAGTAAGATAATGATGCATGCATGCATGATTTTGGATTTCCAAATCAAAATATTTATAATTTTCAAAAAGTTTTTGATTTTTCTGATTTTTTCAAAAATTTGAAAATCTTGGGATGTTACACAAATGTTTCCATACGCGTATCATCAAAAAGACAAATTTCTGCCGATTCGGTTGGAACCGGGTCAAATTTGAACTACAACTGCCTCGTAGTTTGCTCGTGATTTTTTAAAAAAATAATTTTTAGGTACACAACTATCTATATCATCAGAGATACATGAATAGTTTCGCAAGATTTGACCCCTAGCTAAGAACGGTTGTGGTCAATTTTGACCGCATTTTGAAATCGGCATAAAGAATTCAAAAAAATTAAAAATAATGGAAATCCTTCGCAATATGTCATTATATGTGACCTAGTTTTGAGGAAAAATTAGAAACTTGGAATACAACAAATATCTTGAAAAAGTGTTCTCAGAAATGACCTACCATCAATGAAGATTAATGACTTTCAGGCCAAATGACGAATGTTATGATGACATTTATGGCATAGTTTGTTTAAATATGTCCATATTATACACAAGCGTGCATCTCGGAATGGAGAACAATGTTGCCGAAGAAAGTTTTCACTTTCTTTGAACAAATTTTTTTTTTCATTTTCCGAGTGCCGAAAATGGGTTGTTTTGTGAAGCAACTACCAAAAATATGTTATAAAAATTGGATCACACCAATTTTATAAAATAATATACCATATTTGATGTAAAAATAACCAAATATTTGTGTGTCAAAGTTTTACATATGCGTATCACCAAATAGACAAATTTCTGCCGATTCGGTTGGAACCGGGTCAAATTTGAACTACAACTGCCTCGTAGTTTGCTCGTGATTTTTTTAAAAAAATAATTTTTAGGTACACAACTATCTATTTCATCAGAGATACATGAATAGTTTCGCAAGATTTGACCCCTAGCTAAGAACGGTTGTGGTCAATTTTGACCGCATTTTGAAATCGGCATAAAGAATTCAAAAAAATTCAAAATAATGGAAATCCTTCGCAATATGTCATTATATGTGACCTAGTTTTGAAGAAAAATTAGAAACTTGGAATACAACAAATATCTTGAAAAAGTGTTCTCAGAAATGAGCTACCATCAACGAAGATTAATAACTTTCAGGCCAAATGACGAATGTTACGATGACATTTATGGCATAGTTTGTTTAAATATGTCCATATTATACACAAGCGTGCATCTCGGAATGGAGAACAATGTTGCCGAAGAAAGTTTTCACTTTCTTTGAACAAAAAAATCTTTTTTCATTTTCCGAGTGCCGAAAATGGGTTGTTTTGTGAAGCAACTACCAAAAATATGTTATAAAAATTGTATCACACCAATTTTATAAAATAATATACCATATTTGATGTAAAAATAACCAAATATTTGTGTGTCAAAGGTTTCCATATGCGTATAACCAAATAGACAAATTTATGCCGATTCGGTTGGAACCGGGTCAAATTTGAACTACAACTGCGTCGTAGTTTGCTCGTCATTTAAAAAAAATTTAGGTACACAACTATCTATTTCAACAGAGATACATGAATAGTTTCGCAAGATTCGACCCCTAGCTAGGAACGGTCATGTGGTCAATTTTGACCGCATTTTGAATTCGGCATAAAGAATTAAAAAAATCAAAATAATGGAAATCCTTCGCAATGTGTCATTAAATGTGACCTAGTTTCGAGGGAAAATAAGAAACTTGGAATACGACAAATATCTTGAAAAAGTGTTCTCAGAAATGAGCTACCATGAACGAAGATTCATGACTTTCAGGCCAAATGACGAATATTGTGATGGCATTCATGGCATAGTTTGTTTAAATATGTCTATCTTATACACAAGCGTGCATCTTGGAATGGAGAACAATGTTGCCGAAGAAAGTTTTCACTTTCTTTGAACAAAAACATCTTTTTTCATTTTCTGAGTGCCGAAAATGGGTTGTTTTGTGAAGCAACTACCAAAAATATGTTATAAAATTGGGTCACACCAATTTTATAAAATACTATAACATATTTGATGTACAAATAACCAAATATTTGTGTGTCAAAGGTTTTTATACGCGTCTCATCAAAAGGACAAATTTCTGCCGATCCGGCTTGAACCGGGTCATATTTGAACTACAACTGCCTCGTAGTTTGCTCGTGATTTTTTAAAAATAATTTTTAGGTACACAACTATCTATTTCATCAGAGATACATGAATAGTTTCGCAAGATTCGACCCCTAGCTAAGAACGGTCGTGTGGTCAATTTTGATCGCATTTTGAAATCGGTATAAAGAATTAAAAAAATCGAAATAATGGAAATTCTTCGCAATGTGTCATTATATCTGACCAAGTTTCGTGAAAAAATAAGAAACTTGGAATACAACAAATATCTTGAAAAAGTGTTCTCAGAAATGAGCTCATGAACGAAGATTCATGACTTTCAGGCGAAATGACGAATGTTATGATGACATTCATGGCATAGTTTGTTTAAATATGTCCATATTATAAACAAGCATGCATCTTGGAATGGAGAACAATGTTGCTAAAGAAAATTTTCACTTTCTTTGAACAAAAAAATCATTTTTCATTTTCCGAGTGCCAAAAATGGGTTGTTTTGTGAGGCAACTACCAAAAATATGTTATAAAAATTGGATCACACCAATTTTATAAAATACTATAAGATATTTGATGTACAAATAACAAAATATTTGTGTGTCAAAGGTTTCCATCCACGTATTATCAAAAAGACAAATTTCTGCCGATTCGGTTGGAACCAGGTCAAATTTGAACTACAACTGCCTCGTAGTTTGCTCGTGATTTTTTTTAAAAAAAATTTAGGTACACAACTATCTATTTCATCAGAGATACATGAATAGTTTCGCAAGATTCGACCCCTAGCTAAGAACGGTCGTGCGGTCAATTTTGACTGCATTTTGAAATCGGCATAGAGAATTCAAAAAAAAATGAAAATAATGGAAATCTTTCGCAATGTGTCATTATATGTGACCTAGTTTCGTGGGAAAATAAGAAACTTGGAATACGACAAATATCTTGAAAAAGTGTTCTCAGAAATGAGCTACCATGAACGAAGATTCATGACTTTCAGGCCAAATGACGAATGTTATGATGACATTCATGGCATAGTTTGTTTAAATATGTCCATATTATACACAAGCGTGCATCTTGGAATGGAGAACAATGTTGCCGAAGAAAGTTTTCATTTTCTTTGAACAAAAAAATCATTTTTCATTTTCCGAGTGCCAAAAATGGGTTGTTTTGTGAAGTAACTACCAAAAATATGTTATAAAATTGGATCACACCAATTTTATAAAATACTATACCATATTTGATGTACAAATAATCAAATATTTGTGTGTCAAAGGTTTCCATACGCGTATCATCATAAAGACAAATTTCTGCCGATTCGGTTGGAACCGGGTCAAATTTGAACTACAACTGCCTCGTAGTTTGCTCGTGATTTTTAAAAAAAATAATTTTTAGGTACACAACTATCTATTTCAACAGAGATACATGAATAGTTTCGCAAGATTCGACCCCTAGCTAAGAACGGTGGTGTGGTCAATTTTGACCGCATTTTGAAATTGGCATAAAGAATTAAAAAAATGAAAAATAATGGAAATCCTTCGCAATGTGTCATTAAATGTGACTAGTTTCGAGGGAAAATAAGAAACTTGGAATACGACAAATATCTTGAAAAGTGTTCTCAGAAATGAGCTAACATGAACGAAGATTCATCACTTTCAGGCCAAATGACGAATGTTATGATGACATTCATGGCATAGTTTGTATAAATATGTCCATATTATACACAAGCGTGCATGTTGGAATGGAGAACAATGTTGCTGAAGAAATTTTTCACTTTCTTTGAACAAAAAAATTCTTTTTTCATTTTCCGAGTGCCGAAAATGGGTTGTTTTGTGAAGCAACTACCAAAACTATGTTATAAAAATTGGATCACACCAATTTTATAAAATATTATACCATATTTGATGTACAAACAACAAAATATTTGTGTGTCAAAGGTTTCCATATGCGTATCACCAAAAAGATAAATTTCTGCCGATTCGGTTGGAACCGGGTCAAATTTGAACTACAACTGCCTCGTAGTTTGCTCGTGATTTTTTTTAAATAATTTTTAAGTACACAACTATCTATTTCAACAGAGATACATGAATAGTTTCGCAAGATTCGTCCCCTAGCTAAGAACAGTCGTGTGGTCAATTTTGACCGCATTTTGAAATCGGCATAAAGAATTAAAAAAAATGAAAAATAATGGAAATCCTTCGCAATGTGTCATTAAATGTGACCTAGTTTCGAGGGAAAATAAGAAACTTGGAATACGACAAATATCTTGAAAAAGTGTTCTCAGAAATAAGCTACCATGAACGAAGATTCATCACTTTCAGGCCAAATGATGAATGTTATGATGACATTCATGGCATAGTTTGTTTAAATATGTCCATATTATACACAAGCGTGCATGTTGGAATGGAGAACAATGTTGCTGAAGAAATTTTTCACTTTCTTTGAACAAAAAAATTCATTTTTCATTTTCCCAGTGCCAAAAATGGGTTGTTTTGTGAAGCAACTACCAAAAATATTGTTATAAAAATTGGATCACACCAATTTTATAAAATACTATAACCTATTTGATGTACAAATAACAAATATTTTTGTGTCAAAGGTTTCCATACGCGTATTATCAAAAGACAAATTTCTGCCGATTCGGTTGGAACCGGGTCAAATTTGAACTACAACTGCCTCGTAGTTTGCTCGTGATTTTAAAAAAAAATTAGGTACACAACTATCTATTTCATCAGAGATACATGAATAGTTTCACAAGATTCGACCGCTAGCTAAGAACGGTTGTGGTCAATTTTGACCGCATTTTGAAATCGGCATAAAGAATTCAACAAAATTCAAAATAATGGAAATCCTTAGCAATGTGTCATTATATGTGACCTAGTTTCGAGGAAAAATAAGAAACTTCGAATACAACAAATATCTTGAAAATGTGTTCTCAGAAATGAGCTACCATGAACGAAGATTCATTACTTCCAGGCCAAATGACGAATGTTATGATGACATTCATGGCATAGTTTGTTTAAATATGTCCATATTATACACTAGCGTGCATCTTGGAATGGAAAACAATGTTGGCGAAGAAAGTTTTCACTTTCTTTGAACAAAAATATTCTTTTTTCATTTTCCGAGTGCCGAAAATGGGTTGTTTTGTGAAGCAACTACCAAAAATATGTTATAAAAATTGGATCACACCAATTTTATAAAATATTATACCATATTTGATGTACAAATAACCAAATATTTGTGTGTCAAATGTTTCCATATGCGTATCACCAAAAAGATAAATTTCTGCCGATTCGGTTGGAGCCGGGTCAAATATGAACTACAACTGCCTCGAAGTTTGCTCATGATTTTTTTTTAAATAATTTTTAGGTATACAACTATCTATTTCAACAGAGATACACGAATAGTTTCGCAAGATTCGACCCCTAGCTAAGAACAGTCGTGTGGTCAATTTTGACCGCATTTTGAAATCGGCATAAAGAATTAAAAAAAATGAAAATAATGGAAATCCTTCGCAATGTGTCATTAAATGTGACCTAGTTTCGAGGGAAAATAAGAAACTTGGAATACGACAAATATCTTGAAAAAGTGTTCTCAGAAATAAGCTACCATGAACGAAGATTCATCACTTTCAGGCCAAATGATGAATGTTATGATGACATTCATGGCATAGTTTGTTTAAATATGTCCATCTTATACACAAGCGTGCATCTTGGAATAGAGAACAATGTTGCCGAAGAAAGTTTTCAATTTCTTTGAACAAAAAAATCTTTTTTCATTTTCCGAGTGCCGAAAATGGGTTGTTTTGTGAAGCAACTACGAAAAATATGTTATAAAATTGGATCACACCAATTTTATAAAATACTATACCATATTTGATGTACAAATAACCAATTATTTGTGTGTCCAAGGTTTACATACGTGTCTCATCAAAAAGACAAATTTCTGCCGATCCGGCTCGAACCGGGTCATATTTGAACTACAACTGCCTCGTAGTTTGCTCGTGATTTTTTAAAAAAAAAATTTAGGTACACAACTATCTATTTCATCAGAGATACATGAATAGTTTCGCAAGATTCGACCCCTAGCTAAGAACGGTCATGTGGTCAATTTTGACCGCATTTTGAAATCGGCATAAAGAATTCAAAAAAAATCAAAATAATGGAAACCCTTCGCAATGTGTCATTATATGAGTCCTAGTTTCGAGGAAAAATAAGAAACTTGGAATACAACAAATATCTTGAAAAAGTGTTCTCTGAATTGAGCTACCATGAACGAAGATTCATGACTTTCAGGCCAAATGACGAATGTTATGATGACATTGATGGCATAGTTTGTTTAAATATGTCCATATTATACACAATCCTGCATCTTGGAATGGAGAACAATGTTTCTGAAGAAAGTTTTCACTTTCTTTGAACAAAAAAATCATTTTTCGTTTTTCGAGTGTCGAAAATGGGTTGTTTTGTGAGGCAACTACCAAAAATATGTTATAAAAATTGGATCACACCAATTTTATAAAATACTATACCATATTTGATGTACAAATAACCAAATATTTGTGTGTCAAAGGTTTCCATACGCGTATCATAAAAAAGACAAATGAGGAGCTCTCACGAGAGTTCCTCTCTACCTTCAGATTCGAAGGGCCTGATGCATCTAAAATGCATACATGAACTTTGCATTATAATTCTCATATTTCAATCATATTTGCATCATATAAGGGTTATATCATTGTTTTATAATGATTTTGGGGATAATTCACAGTTTCCCCATTTATTTGGAATTAACCCTGCACTGGCAGAAAACCCTATTTTCTATGTTTTGATGTTTCAGGGACCCAAACGACGTCCAAATGAGCTGAAAATTTACGGGGATCATTATTTTGGAAGGAGGAAGACCTAGGAGCGAAAGAAGTCAACGAACAGAGGGACCAAAAGGGGGGTCCCACGCGGCTACAGTACCAGGCCGCGTGGGCCCATCCCATTTGGCCCTCGTGGCCCCGTTTGCATCGATCCTTCGCCCAGAAGCTTCCTCGTGACCTAAAAACGACTATATAAAGGGTCCCCCGACGTTTTCCAGAGGAAGGCGGCGGAGAAACGCAAAACCAGAAACAGAGAGGCAGAGGGCTGCCGCCGAAGAAGATTGGACGGGGAAACGCCACCGGAATCCACCTCCGGAGGGCTCCACCCCCCTCTGGCGTGTTCATCATCAACATCTACAGCAAGATCATCTCCACTCAGGGCTGCACCTATTCAACAACCTCTCCATCAAGCTCCTCATCTCCATGATGAAGGGGGAGTAGTCTCCCTCGGGGCTGAAGGCTCATGCCGGTAGCTATGTGGTTTATCTCGCTCTCCCATGGTGTAATCTTTATGTGACCATGAGCTTTGTAATCTAGTTGAATCCATAGATGGTACTCTTCTTTATCTTATGAATTATGCTACTCAAGTGGTTTTATTGATGTGATTGCCGGAGTCACCTTTGTCCCATGGTGTGAAGTTGACAGTGTGTGCACCGTGTGTGGCTCTTAGGCTAAAAGATTACATGAAGACTTATCATGAGTTATTATTTGTGTTGGATGTCTCTATGATATTGTGGTGTTTGTTAGTACTATCTTTGGATGCATATAGTGACCGCATGAAGTGTCCATAGATGTGGAATACGAACTTTAAGGTGTGCTTTTTGTAGCCCTACACATTGGATTGGTGTTCTTTATCCAACCAGAAATTAATTCAGAGTAGCATAATGAGGAGGAATTATCTATGTATTCAATTATATTATTATTGTTGAGAGTGTCCACTAGTGAAAGCATGATCCCTAGGCCTTATTTCCAAAGCACCGTTTACACACACTTGAGCTTGTCCTCTTGCTGCATAGAGGATTGGGCTTTCTCTCTTTAAGAGCTTTCACTTGTCATATTGCATTCTTAGCATTTTACTTTCTTGCAATCTATACACCAAAAACCCAAAAACACTTGCATCATTTAATCATTTTAGTTTGTCTAGTGCATAGATAATAAGGGAAGTGGCACTCTTATTTGAAAGGATAAATACTTATACCTTCTACTCTTCGTGGGATCGATACTATACTTACACATCGAATACTTCAACGATCCCCTATACTTGTGGGTATCAGGGCCCGAGACTCAAAAGCACAAGAATAAAAGTAAGGCACATTCTCCCACTTTTGTTTGCAAGTTTAGTATGAAGGGAGAGCGTCTTGTTATGTCTCTAGATGATTTTTGCAATGCTATAGGTGTAGCAAACACGGGGAGTTGGGAAGAAACCGGTGCTGATTCAAATCCTGAACTTGTTAATTTCTAGAACTCTGTTTCTGTTAATTCCCTTGATAGACTAAATAGGGGCAAATTTACTCACATACAACACCCTAGCTTGAGGTACTTTGCGTTGTTCCTTGCAAGAGGCTTTCTTGCAAGAGACAACACTTCTGCCTGCACCGGACCCATTGTTTATCTATTAAAATGTGCAAAAGAGAACAAAGCATGTGAGTATAACTTGGGGGTAATTCTTGATAGATCATTGCATAATGTTGTAAGTAGAAATACCACTGATGGAACTCCTATTTATGCTGGTGCTATTGCTACTTTGGTCTATAAATACATTAAAGATGAAAGAGGATATAATGACAATATGGGAACCCTTGTAGAGAAGTCCACATTACTTGATTTTGCTTCGATTTCCAACATGGGAATGAGTGTTCCATATGGAGGGATTCATCTCTACACATATTTGAGTACTAATGGACAGAAAGTGTGCATTAGGCTCCCCTGTACTGAGCTCTTTGACAGGAGCACTGGAAAGTGGATCGTGAGGGAAGAGCCACCGCAGGAGGAGGCACAAGCTCCAGCGATGCAGGTGTACCAACCTCAAGAGAGGCCACAATACCCAGGCATGGGAGGCTACCCATATGGTTACTACCCTGGAGGTGGATGTGGTGGATATGGCTACCACCCAGGATATTAGCTTGACTGCAAGCTTGGGGGAGTACTTCTCTTCCTCTCATTTCGTTATTTTATATCACTCTTATTTTGTTTCGGTTTATTTCTTTGAAATTGCAAAAACACAAAAAGATTCTATTTGTTCTTCTTGCTTATTTACTTCTGGTCATTTACTTTATGCTTCTAAAAACCAAAAAGAACAAAAAGATTTTCGTTTTCTTGAATCCGATGCAAAAATGGAGGTGCAGGAATTTCTGAAATCTGCTCACTGTTTTATTTTTCATCTTTTTTCTGCAACTCCAATTGAGCTGAAATTTTAACCACAACTGCAACTTTTCACGGCCTACACACCTGTAAAATTTGAGAAAATTCTGAGGTGTTTAAGTAGGGTAAAAACAGTACTGAATGTAGTGACATTTTCTGGCAGATTTGAGTTTTTATTGTGCAGTTCGAGTTGGGAGAGGAGAACAACAATGATGAGCTGATGTGCATGAAGTAGATGAAAGGTATGACACCTTTGCTGTGCTTATGAAGACTTTTTAATAACAGCAAGTGTGCACATCATAGTTTCTTTAACATCTAGGGAACTGGTAGCAAATGTTTATCTTCTCCATGTTTTAGTGTGTATGATGATGCAAGTGAGATATTATTTAGGGATAATACTTGGCTATGGTTTGAACAACTGTAGTTCTGAACAAAGGTCTATGCATCCCATTGTGCTTACTAAACTTGCCAGCCACAGAGAAAGTGAAAGAATTTTTCAAATGTTAAAAATGAAGTCATATGCTTGACAAGCGCAGTGGTTAGGAGCTAGCTTAAATGTGCTGCCACATGGAAAGCTTTTAACATTGCACTTAAATTAAAAATTAGTTGATATCATGTACTTTTGTCTATGGATTCCTATCATGTCGAAATTAATGTGGAAACTTAGTAAGTTTGAGGAGTGAGAATAATTGGCTAGAGAGACGCCCGAGCCGCCAACTTAAGCCATGCATCATTCATGGTGGAAATTTACGGCATATTGTAGTGAACATTCAGTGATGCACTTTATAATAAAAAGCTAAACCATTAGTAAATAAAAGAAGTGATGAGACTGTTCATTGTCCGTTTGTCTTGTTGTTTGGACATGGGCTTGTCCATGTCCTGGGACAAGAGGTACCCCGGTTGACGCTCTTAATGATGCTTTTATTCTCGCAATGACTGAAGAAACTCGAGCTTGCCTAGCTACACGAGTTGAGTAACACATGATGTAGGTACTCGTATTCACGGGGCATGAGGCTTTTAACTACAAGTTTGTCAAGCATGTGAGTCATAATAGGGAACATCAAATGTTTTGATAAATTTAAGAGCAAGGTTGTAAGCACAATGAGTCCACTAGTCAATACATGATTCAATCAAAAGCGATGCAAGAACCTTTGTTTATCTCTACAGTTAGGCAAACTCATCCAAGTATTAACATTGTGTTATTTCTCTTGCAACATGTATAGATGCTTTAACATTGATGAGATATACCTTTGCTAGCATTCTGTTAGTTGTTGTAGGAATTAGGTGCTGAATACTTGTTGCTATTAAACAGTGTTATATATGCAATGCAAAGTTCTTGTCAAAGTCTTTTTATCGCTTCTGCACTACGTTTGAGTTGTTTGAGGACAAACAACGAGCTAAGCTTGGGGGAGCTGATGCATCCAAAATGCATCCACTTTTCCAAGCACTTTGCCTCATAATTTGCTCCGGGATCCTTCCATATTTGAATAAAACTGCTGATTCTGACGCTGTTTTTAGCAAAGTCTCTCCTCTGGCTATTTTTGCAGGAAATAAAATCGGGGAAAATACCACGTCACTTTTTCTGGAAAAGAAGCACGATGGACAAAAGGATGGACACGAGGGGGTGTCGGAGGGCCAAATGAGGTGGGCCCACGCGGCCCCTGTACCTGGCCGCGTGGGCCCACCCCAAATGGGCCTCGGGCACCGTCTCGCCTCCGGTCTTCGACGTACCCCTTTATATACGAGAAAAAACGCTTGCCCTAGGAGGAGGGGAGCTTTCGCGAAACACACCGCCGCCACCACCACATTCTTCGTTTCGGGGACAGATTGATCCAGGATTTCTCCTCCGGTGGAGGGATCCGGAGGCCGTCTTCACCGCCATCTTCACCTCCTTCATCTCCATCAACCATGAGCTCTTTCTCCATCACCATGTGTGAGTAGTTTGCTGTAGGCATGTGAGGTGGATGGAGATTGGATGAGATTGACCATGTAATGCTACCCGTTGTTCGATAATCTTAGGGTTTATCTTGAGGAAACTTTTGTATTGTGTTGGTGCACTTATGATATGTTTAATGCTTGCTACTGATGGCTCCCAAGTGTGCAGGAGATCAGTTGTAGCACCTTTCGATTAGAAAAGGTTGTCGAACCCACGAGGAGCTGAAGGTATTGGTTAGGAAGGATGACAAATAAACAATAAAAGATGCAAATGTTTTTGGGATTTTTGGTTGTATAGTTGCAAAAGAAATAAAAACACTTAAGATAAATGGTAGCAAATAGAAAGCTCTCAAAGGGAGAGAAAGCCCAATCCTCTATGTGGCAAGAGGACAAGCTCAAGTGATGTGTGTCTTATATGTGGAAAACGTTCCCGAGGGCGGCATGGATATCACTAGGCATAGAGATTTATTAAACAACACGTTGCATATCTTGTCAAGTTTTAATCTTCTTTGGGGCGGAGCCATAACTAGGCATAGCTAAATAATTAAACTACAACCCCCCTATGATGGATCATGTGGCCAATTTAATGACTTGCACAAGAATTATTAAGACATAAAGTCCCACCATAGCATTACACTCTAAGGTTCCCGACATTACTACCCACATAATTTAACTGCATGACTCCGGCTTGGGCTAAGTTGTCCTCCCAAGTCTTCCTCAATTCATTACACTACGTTGTTCTCCTATGAGCCCTTTAAAGGTGAAGTGTTATGTAGTCGACGTTCGCACAACACCATCATAGAATCACATAAAAGATAAACTCTTGACAAAATACCAACACATGTTATATATAAATCATTGCCAATTCATCCTATGCCCTCAGGAACATGCGGGAACTACTCACAACGTGCAAACATGATCATAATCAGTGGCATAAAGGGTACAACACAATCTGAAATAAATACTTCACCACCAAATAATGACAAGTACCCAATCACAAACATGAATAGGAGCACAAGGCAATGATCTAGGGTATAGCAACTCTCAAACTATGAGGGGAACGAAGTGGATCACGGAGATGATGATGAAGATGGTGCTGGTGATGGTGATGATGGTGATGTAGAGGCCTCCTCCCACGCCAAGGAGGAGAGGTGATTACGATGACGGTGATTTCCCCACTCTCCGGAGCTCCGGAGTAGCAGGATCTGACCCCCTTCGGAGAGAATCAGGAGCTCCGCCGCCGCCATGGCATTAGATAATTCGGGGAAAATTAGGGCGTCCTTTTTCGGCCAAGGTGAAGGTGTCAGTAAAAAGCCCCACGCGAGGAGGTGCTCGAGGGGCATTTTGGTGGGTCCCACGCGGCCAGGTACATGGGCCGCGTGGGCCTCCCCCATTTGGCCCTCATGGCCCTCCTGCCTTCGATCTTCTTTCCTCCACCCTTCTCCTGATGAAAAACTGGCGTGGTATTTTTCCTTTAATTATTTGAGTTCGCAAAACTCCTGAAACAATAAAAACAAGAAAAGGGGGTTTTCTGCCTCCCAGATATTAAATGCCAAAAATAGGGACTTTATATGAAAGTCCCATAAATCATCTAAAACATGCAAAAACAACCATATAACAATGCAAATAACATTCCAATATGATAATATAAGATATAAAAATGATGATATAAAATGCACGTATCAACTCCCCCAAGCTTAAACCTTTACTCGTCCTCGAGTAAATAAGGACATAGATCATTATATGCATCAATGGACTTATGGTTGATAAACAAATACGGGCATTGTATCATCATCATATTCAGTTGCAATGTAAGATTGATGAATTAAAACTCATACACATGAGGGCAACATAAGTAGAAGCTCTAGCAATCACCCCTTACTTTTGAAAGCAAGTAACTATTGTATGTTGGACAACTGAATCATACTTCTTTTCCCATGCTTTTGCTTTTCAAGGCAAGCATTTGAATGATTAGAGTTAAAATGTGAAAGCAAATATGAGTAGTGGCCTTGATAAAGTAAAGGTTAGATGTCTCATGCCCCTTGAATACAAGTACCTACACCATGATTACTCAACTTTGGAAACAAAGCAAGTTTAAGTTATCTATCATTGTAAGTAATAATGGTATCATCAAGAGTCTCGTCTGGGGTACCTCTTGTCCCATGATATGGATCAAGCTCATATCAAAACAACAAGACAAATAAACATAATGAACAATCTCAACACCCTTTTTATTTACCACTTGTTATAGCTTTTTATTGTAGGGTGTATCCTAGAGAGTTCAAATTTGCATGTAAGTAAATTTCCACCATGAATGATGCATGGCTTAGATTAGCGGCCCAGGTTTCTCTCTAACCATTTATACAAACTCATTTAAACTTAACTCTATTCCCACATTTATTTCGTCATGATAGGCATCCATAGACAAAAGTACATGATATCAACTAAATAAATAATGGAACATGTTGAAAGCTTTGCATGTGACAGCACATATGGGCTAACTCCCAACCTTAAACATTTATCAAGCCACTATCATCATAATTTTAATCACAATGGTTCATTATTATTTGATATTTTGATGACATGATTCTACAGTTGTCCAACAAACTCAAGTTAATTAAGTCCAGGGTAAGATGTGATTGAAACCTCTAAACATGCCACGCTCATTTGCATGAGTGTTACCCATAAATCTCCAAACGAAGAGAACCATGGATGACACCATACTTTAATATTCATTGATAAACCACAAGATAGGAATACATAATAATGCTCTATGAGCCCACACAAGCTTAAACGAAATTGATAACTAAATGGTAAAAGCAAAACACACCTCAACTAGATAGATAAAAGAGACTAATAAAGAGAAAGACTAGGTGGAACTCCCCCAAGCTTGACATCTTGCTAGAACTTCCTCTCTTCTTTCTTATTGCCTTCATAATAATGATCTTCAAGGTCTCCAATGATCCTCATCATGAAGTTGTAGGCTTTCTCAAACTCCTTTGCAGCTTGCCCTAGTTTCTCCATAAGGTTCTTCTCAACCGTCTCCTTGCTAGGCTTCCACTCGGGGCTTGATACCTTCTTGTTGGGGATCTTGCGATCCCACTCGCCGGGATAATTCCTTTGAGTGGTGCGCCGGGATTCCCTGTCAATAAGAGTAGAAGCTACGTTTTTGCTTGCAAGCGAGAGCCTAGGAACCTTCCCTCTAGTTTGGATGCGTGCCGTCTTCCTCTTGTTGCCAAGAGAGCGGTTCACCCCCACATTGGCGACAGCAACAGGCGATGGAGGTGCTGTTGCCAAGGGCGTGAAGTCGACGATCGCCTTGTATTCTTCTTCATCTTCCTTTATGTCATCGTCATCAAAGTAGTCCTTCCTCTTCCTGTTCCTCTTTCATGGGGACGTGGGGCTGAGCCCCTCAAGTTCATCATCGTCGTCATCCATGGAGGAACATTGGTAGGAGTCCCTCGAAGACATAGCTAAAACCCTGGCAGACAGAAAAAACAAAAAACAAAGATCGCTCGAGAACGCTCGATGCGTGATTAGATCATCGGAGAGGGGTATATACTGAGGGTTTTTAGGTCAAGACGAAGCGTCGGGATCGAAAACGAGGCGAAAAAGGTCTCCGAGGTGGGAAAGGACTGGTCCCACACGGCCTCTGTACTTGGCCGCGTGGGGCCCCCCCTTTTCTCCCTCGCGACTCCGTTTCGTCAAGTTTTCTTTCCCCACACTCTTATTTCCATAAAAAATGACTTCCCTAAAATTTCATGTAATTCCGAGAAACTTTCCAATACAAAAGTTACCTTTTATTGATTTGGAGTTGCTGAAACTGCTCGGCCCCCTCTTGTCGGGGGGCAACCCCCGGATATGGGCGAGATGCCGATATAAGGGTTGACTCGGAGTTGACCGGATCACTGAAACCGACATAACTGTACCGGCATACCCAGGGTTGACCGGGTCAAGATTAACCGACATATTGGTATGTCGGTCCATGCATGTATATGTCGGATCTTCCTTTATTCTTCTTGTGTGCAGGGAAGGCAAAACCGAGTTGAGGAAAGGACAAACCGAGTCAAGAGTACGGAGCATGCCTATGCCGGGTAAAGGTTATCCCGGGCAAGGGACAGAGTTCCTTGAGACACGGAGTGAAGCAAGGGCGGCGGCATGCTGCAAGTGGACGGCGTGCTGTGCCTCGGCCACGCCTCTGACGCGGGTGGCGCGGCACAGTGGCGCTAGGCCTAGGCGTGGGCGTGCTGTGGGACGCAGAGGGGACCGTGGCGACCGGCGCTGCCACGGTCTGGGCATGGTGCAGCGGCGTCCGTGTCGGCCGGAGACCAAGGAGTATGGCGCCAGTAGAGATGTTTTGTACTGTAACCCTGGGTTTCCCTATATAAAGGGTACCAGGGGCTCCTCTTACACGGACGATGCTCACGATACGGACGATTCCCAGAGAGATAGAGGCTAGACGCTGAGCAAGTGAGTAGTTTCTGGGAGAGCTTGAGGAGAGCCAGATAACCATCCCGAGACTCGGTAGGAGCTTGGAGTGGGTAGTAAGTTAGCTAAGGAGCAAGCTTGTAAGCAGGTTGTAATCCGTATAAATCAAGTAGACAGGCAGGAGTAGGGGTGTTATCTCCTCACGAGAGCCCCGAACCTGGGTAAAACCGTGTGTGTGTGTGTGAGTTGTGTTCTTTGTGTGCGTGTTCGTGTGCGCAAGCCCTCCCCGGGTGCCTCCAGCGTCCATCGGCCCCACATCTTAAGCCATCCTATGGCATCTGCCGTGACACCACCACGACAGTTGGCGCCCACCGTGGGGCCAGCAGCGGCGCTGGCTGGAGTTTTCATCCGGACGGGTTCTCTCATCGCGTCGGGTGAGCGCGTGGTTTGTGGCCTTGTCCACAGATTCGGCTCCCTCAACGTCATCAGCGACAACGCAGGCTGCTTCGGCAACAGGCCACTGCCCCGGAACGGATGCCTCATCGACTTCGGCGCGCTCACGGTCTACGTCGCCACCGAGGTTCCTTGCTGGTTTCCCGAAAGGGTGCAGCTGGGAGCGGATCCACCCGCAGTCTGCGCAGCTCGCGGCCGGCGTACCGCTCGCCCCGCCAGTTGCGTGGAAGTCATGATGACTGCCCCGGGCGCCGGTGTCGGCAAGGCCATGGCGGGCGAGGCTGACCCCGGCACCAGGTCGGCAAGAACAGGGCGTCCGCCCTTGGAGAAACCAGAGAACCGTGCGGCACAGGCCAGCACATCCAGCATGCCGGTAACGCCGAGTCCTCTTCAGGACGCGATTCAGAAGCTGGCAACCCCAGTGGCTCCAAGCGCAGACGTTGCTCTGACTCAGGCGGAGTTGGAGCAGCAGCGCCAGGAGATACTCCGAGAGGCCCAGGAGGTGGCCCGAGTCAAGCAGGACTTCGACATCTCCCTCCGTGAGTACAATATCGCTCATGGTTTTACTCCAGTAGCAAACCCAGTTAGTCGCATTGATGAGGTGCGTGCCCGAGGTAGAGACCTTAATGCAGAGATAGCTAGAGATGGTAGAACTAGATCTGCTAGAACTGCTAGTTATGTGTCGGCCGAAAAGCCGAGATACAGCACACCCGGAAAGAATCTTAGGGCGGCAGAGGCAGCCATAGCTGAGTTGGCCGGTCTATCCGGAGACGCTCGCTCTAGGCAGCAAGACCGAGTAAACGAGTTGGTGGCTGTCGCTAACCGACAGAATGAGGCCTACCGTAAGGCTAACCCGGATGCGGGTGGATCTCGGTTCCTTCACTCAAATGGTGGAGCCGGGGAAATGTCCAAGGGACAGGCCTCCTCGCCGTATGTCGGTAGGAGCAGAGGCCAGAGTGTGAACTCTGGCAAGAACAAGCAGATGCAAGCGTATGATCCGGCTTATGCCGGAAAGCAAGTAGCCGAGCAAGGCAATGCCGGTCGGGGAAAACCAGGACCCGCCCAGGGCAGGCAAGAGGCAAACCGAGTTATCTCGGCGAATCAAGGCCAGCCACCTCGGTATCCGGTACCCATTCCACCTCGTCGTCAAGCGGGTGCCGGGTATGCCGAGCCGGCCGCTGACCAATATGATGACGGTTACTCGGCCATGGAGCGGGCCGGGTACACAAGATACCGAGATCTGGCGTCCGAGGGTGCCCTCGGCGCAAGGCTGGGAACTCGCCAGCTGCCGGCACATGATGTCCGGAACAAGCTTGACAGAATCTATCTGTCCGAGCTCTTGGAGGAGCAAGGCCCACCGGGTCCGGCATGTTTTGGACCCCGGATAATGAAGCAGGCACCTGTGCCGAATTTCCAGCTACCTCGGGGTGCCAAGATGTATGACGGCAGTACCAAGCCGGAGGACTGGCTGACAGACTATGTTACCGCCGTGCACATTGCCGGCGGAAGTCGCAGGTGGGCAATGCGGTATGTGCTGCAAATGCTTGAAGGACCAGCCCGGATCTGGCTGAACAACCTGGAGGAGGACAACATTGACTGCTGGTTAGATTTCTCCGACGCATTCGTCAGCAACTTCTCCAGCACATACAAGAGGCCGAATCGCCCTCAGCAGCTGTCCATGTGTCGGCAGAGAGAGGACGAAACCGACCGAGAGTACCTGACTCGGTGGAGCACGATCCGCAACTCCTGCGAAGGAGTGATCGAGTCGCAGGCCATTGCATGGTTTGCACAAGGGTGCCGACATGGCTCCATGCTCTGGCAGAGACTCCAGAGAGAGATGCCGGCCACCTTGGCCGAAACAATCAAGATCGCTGATAGCTATGCTTTGGGTGATCCGACACAGCCCTTACTGGCCCCGGTCGACAGAGACAGATCGGGTCGGCGAGGTGATCGCTCGGATTACCGAGGAAAGAGAAGAGAAGAGAGGCCGGATTACCGGTATGGGTCAGACCAGGTTGCTGCCATCGACCAAGATCAGATGGGTGCCGGCAGCAGCCAGAGACAGAAGAATGACGGTCCCGCGTGGGGCCAGAACTCGGAAGGAAGGAGGCCGTGGGACGGCGAAAAAAGACCGTGGAATGGCGAGAGGAAGCCATGGAACGGCGACAAGAGGCAGTGGGCTAACCCCAGTGGGACGATGCCGAATGATCCCTGCAGCTACCACACCAAGCACCCCAGCAGACCGGCTCAGCACTCAAACCGGAACTGTAGCCGGAACAGGCGCCCGCAGGAGAACACCGGTCCGGCAACTCGACCCGCACCACTCACGGGTGTGAACGCTATCCCGGTGAACGCCCAAGCAGGCCTGAAGATGTCAACCAAGTGGCCAACATGGCCAACACCAACAACAACTCCAACTACCCCGGCAGCAACGCTGGCCCGAGTCGGCAAAATCAGTACCGAGAGGCCCACCAGACTTACATGGTCTTTGTGACCGAACCCGATGACAAGCAGAGTCAGCACAGGCGTGCGATGGAAGTAAATGCCGTTATGCCGGCGGTGCCGAAATTCATGTACTGGTCCGAGGACGAAATCAGCTGGAGCATCAAGGACCATCCAAAGGTCATGCCCAATCCAGGTGGTTATGCTCTGGTGTTGGATCCGACACTCGTCGGGCCCAGCATCAATGTCAGGTTTTCCCGGGTCCTCATTGATAACGGGAGCAGCATCAACATCATGTACCGGGATACCATGGTCAAGCTCGGCATAACCGAGAATATGATGCAGCCCAGCAGAACCACCTTCCATGGCATCGTGCCGGGTATTTCGCATGCACCCATGGGCACGGTTTGGGTCGATGTTGCCTTCGGCGACAAAAGCAACTGCCGGGTTGAAAGTGTACTGTTCGAGGTCGTGGATCTCGAAAGCCCGTATCACGCCTTACTCGGCAGACCGGCACTCGCCAAGTTCATGGCGTCAACTCATGTGGCTTATCTGAAGATGAAACTTCCGGGTCCAAATGGTGTCATCACCATCTCGGGAGACTACAGGCGTTCCATGGAGTGCGCCTCAGCCGGGTCATCACTGGCCGAATCACTGGTGATCGCCGCCGAGAAAAGAAGAATCCATGAGGTGGTGGCTCTGGCCCAGGCATCTCAGCTCGGTATGCCGAGTGTGGCCAACCCGCAGCAAACTGCAACCTTCCAGGCGGCGAAGGAATCGAAGAAGGTCGGCATCGACGAGGCTAACCCGGACCGCTCCGTCATCATTGGTGCCGGGTTGGACAAGAAATAGGAAAGCGAGCTCATCAACTTCCTCCGTGAGAATCGGGATATCTTTGCATGGTCCAGTCAGGACCTGCCGGGTGTTCCGAGGGAGTTGGCTGAGCACTCGTTACATGTCAGGCCGGATGCCCGGCCCGTGAAGCAACCGACTCGGCGTCTCGCCGAAGAAAGAAGAAAGGCGGTGGGTGACGAGTTAGCCAAGCTACTCGCATCAAACTCCGTCGTGGAAGTAAAGTACCCGGACTGGTTGGCTAACCCGGTCCTGGTGGAGAAGAAGAAGGAAGAACCGGATGCGCCTACTGTGTGGCGCATGTGTATCGACTACACCCACCTGAACAAGGCTTGTCCTAAGGATCCTTTCCCGTTGCCCCGGATCGATCAGGTGATCGACTCCATGGCCGGATGTCAGCTGTTGTCTTTTGTGGATACCTACTCTGGTTTTCACCAGATCCCGTTAAACCCGGATGATCAAATAAAGACTGCTTTTATTACCCCGTACGGGGCTTATTGCTATCGTGTCATGTGTTTTGGTTTGAGAAATGCCGGCGCTACGTATCAGCGCTGTATGCAGAAATGTTTGCATGATCAGATAGGAAAAAACGTGCAAGTATATGTCGACGACATAGTCATAAAAACAAAAGAAAAGCATACTCTGTTAGATGATCTCAGAGAAACATTCGCAAACCTGCGGAAATTCCGACTAAAACTTAATCCGGATAAGTGTACATTCGGCGTGCCGGCCGGCAAGTTACTCGGTTTCCTCGTGTCGAGCCGAGGTATCGAGGCGAATCCGACTAAGATCCGGGCAATAGAAAATATGAGGTTACCGAGATGCCTCCGAGATGTCCAAAAATTTACGGGTTGCCTGGCTTCCCTGAGTCGGTTTCTAGGTCGGTTGGGAGAAAAGGCCCTACCTTTGTACCAGCTAATGAAAAAGTCTGATAGATTTAGCTGGACCCCGCAAGCGGACTCGGCATTCCTTGAGCTAAAAAAGGTGTTGGCTATTGCGTCGATATTGGCTTCGCCATTACCAGAGAGAGCCCATGTTGCTTTACATTGCAGCCACTAACCGAGTCGTCAGTGTCGTTGTGGTGGTAGAAAGAGAAGAAGGGGGAACCACCGTGCAGAGGCCGGTGTATTACCTGAGTGAGGTGCTCTCAACCTCGAAACAAAATTACCCACACTACCAGAAAATGACCTATGGTGTGTACCTGGCGGCCAAGAAACTGAAGCATTACTTCCAGGAGCATCCGATAACCGTGGTGAGCGCGGCTCCTATCTCGGAAATCATCGGCAACCGAGATGCAAGTGGCCGAGTAGCCAAGTGGGCTATTGAGTTGGCGGCATATGCGCCGCAATACGCGAGAAGAGATACCATCAAGTCTCAAGCAGTGGCCGAGTTTCTCGTGGACTGGGCCGAGATGGAATATGAACCATCTCTGCCGGACTCCAATTACTGGAGGATGCACTTTGACGGGTCCAAGGTAAAAGAAGGCCTGGGTGCCGGCGTGGTTCTCACCTCGCCAAAGCGAGACCAGTTGAAATATGTGCTGCAAGTTCATTTCGCGGCATCCAACAATGTAGCCGAGTATGAGGCATTGATTCACGGACTCAAGGTGGCCAAGGAAATCGGGATTCGCCGAATAATATGCTATGGTGACTCGGATCTGGTGATTCAGCAAACCTCGGGCAACTGGGATGCCTTGGATGCCAACATGGCGGCATACCGATTCCATGTCCAAAAGATCTCGGGATTCTTTGATGGCTGCGAGTTCAATCACATCCGGCGGACCGAGAATGAAAGTGCAGACATGCTGTCCAAGATTGGATCATACCGACAGGCCATTCCACCCGGAGTGTCTCTGGAGCATCTTCACAAGCCGTCAATTAAGCCTTCACCCGAGTCAGACTCAATATTCATCCCGGGTAATCCGGAATCCGATGTCGTCCCGATGGACGTTGACGTCGGGAGCAAGCCACTAAACCCGGGGACTGCTCCGCAGGACCCGGGGACTGCTCTGCAGGACCCGGGGACTGCTCTGCAGGACCCGGGGACTTCCATGGATGTCTCGTGTGTCATGTCGGACTCAAGAACAGAGTTGGAAAATTGGAAAGCTGCTTGGCGGAACTCGGGAATCCTTTGGGAGGACTCGGGGACTCGTCAGCCTATGACGGGCGTCGTTATGTCGGTTGAAGCCATGGAGGTCGATGAGCCTGAACTCGGAACTCGTCCTGTACCGACATGGGCCCAACCCATCATGACATTTATGTTGGATGGCAGTTTACCGAGTAATGAGGTCTCGGCCAGGCAAATCCAGAGACGGTCCAAGTCATTCACCATCATCAACCGAGAGTTATACAAGAGAAGCGTGACCACCGTGCTTCAGCGCTGTGTTGAGCCAGAAGAAGGAGGAAAGATCCTCCGAGATATCCATCAGGGAGAATGCGGGCATCACGCCTCTTCCCGAGCCATTGTGGCCAAAGCATTCCGATATGGGTTTTACTGGCCGAGTGCTCTGCAGCAGGCAGAGGACATAGTGCGCAAATGTGAAGGATGTCAGAGATTCGTAAACAAGATTCATATGCCGGCCTCTGCACTCAAGACCATCCCCATCACTTGGCCTTTTGCGGTGTGGTGTTTGGATATGGTGGGACCGTTTAAACCTGCCCGAGGTAACATGACTCACATATTGGTGATGGTGGATAAGTTCACCAAGTGGATCGAGGTTAAACCAATAAGAAAGTGTGATGGCCGTACAGCTGTGTCATTCTTAAAGGATATTATCCTGAGATATGGGCATCCACACAGTATCATCACTGATAACGGCACAAACTTCGCCGAGGGAGCCTTTGCTCGGTTTTGCCAAGAAAAGAGAATCCGACTCGACCTGGCGTCGGTCGCGCATCCGCAGTCGAATGGGCAAGTGGAAAGATCAAATGCTCTGGTCCTATCCGGCATAAAACCCCGGCTAATCGAGCCGCTGTTACGTGCTCCGGGGTGTTGGTTGGACGAGATCCCGACAGTACTGTGGAGTCTACGGACTACACCGAATCGCTCTACCGGCTATACGCCATTCTTCCTGGTCTACGGAGCAGAGGCAGTTCTGCCAACCGACATAGAGCACGACTCGCCGAGAGTTGCTTTATATACCGAGTCAGAGGCAAGAGAAGCCCGAGAGAACGATGTCGATTTGCTCGAGGAAGCACGAGAGTTGGCATTGTCCAAATCAGCGATATATCAACAGAATCTCCGACGTTATCACAGTCGGAGGGTGAATCCTCGCAAGTTCCGAGAAGGAGACCTCGTGCTTAGGCTTGTGCAGCGCACCGCCGGGATGCACAAGCTATCACCTCCGTGGGAGGGACCATTTATCGTGAGCAAAGCTTTGAGCAATGATGCCTACTATCTTATAGATGCTCAGAAACAGGTGAAGAACAGGATGGACCGATCCGGAGAGGAGACCAAACGCCCTTGGAACGTAGCTCTTCTCCGCCCTTTCTATTCTTAAGGACCCACTGTATGTATCTCGAAACCCAGAAAGGAAATGTCGGCACCCCGAGAAGAGACTCGGGGACTGCCTTGTTGAAAAAATCTGTGTTTACCCTTGTATTTACTTCCTTGTGTCGGATGGCTCTAAAAACCGTATCACCATGTCTGTAAGTATTGTGTGCTGTGTTCTCGTGATCTTGTGACTCGACTGCCTGACACCGAGAAAGGTAGGCAAGAGCAAAGGTTACCAGGTGCAGTACACAAGAAAACCGACTCGGGGACTCGGTCCAAGTGCGATTCGGTTTCCTTTTTAATAAGCTTATGTCGGGTGACCTTGGCTATTTTCTCAAGTTTCTAAGTACTGTATGCTATACAACGGTCGTTTTGTGACTCGACTGCCAATACACCAAGAATGGTAGGCAAGAGCAGAGATGGCAGAAGTATAGTGAACAAGAAATTGAACTCGGGAACTCGGTTCAATGCGATCCGGCATACGGCTAAACTTGTTAAAAACATGCAAAGTAAAATGCCAGATATCAACCATAAAAAGTGCAAGGTATATATTACATCTGCACCCGGCATTCCGGGGATTTAACGAATTAAGTTTCTTCTTAAAAGTTTAGGCAGCAGCATCCGAGGTTTTGTGTGCGGAGGGAGAGGCTGGAGTCTCGGTCGCGGCTTCCTCAGCTGTTACTCGGTAGCGTACCGGTGGCAGACTCGGGTGGAGTGTCGGCTGCGATTTCTTCGTCGACGGCCTCGTCTTCATCTTCTTCTTCGTCTCCTTCAACTGGGATCTCCTCGGATTGGGGAACCCGGTCGCCAGCGACAAAGGAATGCACCGGGGCAGTACTGGATAAGGGCATGAGCAAATTCTGGCGACGCCGAATGTAGATCCGGATCAGGTGAGCCATTTTGACCCGTCGCGCAAAGTCTTGAGCTTGTCGAGATCGAGCCCTTCGTACCAGGACAGCACGTACATCATCGCCTCGTCCGCGCCGACTCGGGCGGCGGACGATCGCCAGTCATCAAGCCTGTCCTCGGAGGCCAGCAGGCACGTGGCCAGCTCATCAACAACCAGAGGGGCCTCACACCCGGGCCAGAGAACGTTGTATGCTCGGATGGCAGCGGTGAGGAGGTTCATCCCGATTGCCCTCATTGGCACCAAGCGAGCCTTCAGAGCCACCAAGTGGGCATCCATATCCCACTCGGCCGAGATAGGGCCCCCTCGGATCTTCTCGAATCGGTGCGCCGCGGCACTCTTGTCCGCAGCAGCCTTGGTGTGGGGGAAGCGCTCTGAGTAGGGAATGGCTAGCGCCGAGATAAGTTATAGGAAAATAAAAGAGATAGAGTGAATAAAGGCAGAAGGGAAGGAGGCTCACTGTCCATCTCGGAGTTGATCTTGGAGATGTCCACTAGCCACTGTGCGATCTTGGCCTTCAGATCTCGGAGCTCGCTTGCAGCCGAGGTCGCCTCGGATTTGGATTCGGCAAGCGATTCCTTGAGCTTCCGAGTCTCCTCTTCTCGGAGCTGCTTCTCTGCGGCGGCGGTCTTGTCCGACTCGGCGGCTCGGCTCCGAGATTGCTCTAACTCGGCTTTCAGCCGGAGCACCTCCTCCTGCTCCCTCTTCAGCTCGGCTTGAAGTGCAAGCTCGCGCTCCTTATGTGCGGCTGCGCCGAGGTAGCAAATGTCAGAGTGAGCAAATTGATGCAAGTGTTGGTGGAAGGGCAAAGTATGGCTTACACTCGGTTTCCGAGATCCGTTTCTCCAAGCCTTCAACCTTGAGTGCCGAATCAGACACCTGGTCCAACTTCGCCCGGAGCAGCTTGAACTTGTTGGAAAGCACCTTATGCTCCAGCAGCAACTTGCGGTGTATTTGTGTCCGCTTGGTCATGCAAGACTGAAAAGAAGAAATGTCAGTATGGTTGATGAAGATTCAGGCCGAGTTACCCTCACTCAACCGAGTCATCCTTACTCGGCCAAGCTCAGTCACTCAACCCGAATCTCGGGGACTGGAGATAGATGATATCCACATTAAAGAAAATGTAACCGAGTTATCTTGACTCGGCATCACTTACCGCAGTTGCTTGTTCGGCCGTGAGGAGAGCAGTTTTGGCTGCGGCCATCTTTTGGGCCACCAGACTCGGTCCCGCCGGATGCTCCGAGATGATTTGGCCTGCTGGGGACCTCGAGCTCACTTCGCTCAGGTCGGCAGCGTTCCAGTCCGTGTGGTAATGCTCAAGGGAGCCCAGACTTTGCCCGCTCGAGGTTTTTAAGGGGCCAAACCCCCAACTAACTGCAGAGGTCTGGGCGCTGGTCATCGCTGTGGCCGATCCGGACGGTTCTTGGAGAACTATTCGGCGCTCCGGGTTAGGCGGCAGGTCCTTGGCAGCGGTGGCCTTCTCTGGAGCTTTCCCGGTTGCAGTGGACGTTTTCCCGGCCGCGGCGGGGGCAGCTTTGTCTGCTGTTGTTCCGGCTGTGCCAGGTGCAGTTTTCCTCGGTGGAGTTTTCCCGGCCGTAGCGGGCGCGGGTGCCTTCTGTTTCTGATGCTGCTGCTGCGGAGAAGATGGCTGTGGCGGCTGTGTCGGAGCTGGCTGTGGCTGCGGTTGCGGCTGCGGTATCTCATGTTGCTGTTGCGGTTGCTGTTGCTCTTGCTGTTGCTGTTGTTGTGGCTGTGGCGGTTCTTGCTGCGGCTGACTCGGATGTGCCGAGTCTTCTGGAGCCGCAGTCTTCTCTATTTCGGGGGCCGACGTGCTGGCCCCGAGATTCCTGGTGAGGTCGGTCGCCTCCGACTCGGCGTCACCGGTCCCGGATCCCGGAACCGTTGGAGGCACTATCGGGCTGGTCCGTGGCGGACTCGGCAGCCTTGTGTCGTCCGGCCGAGGCGGCGTCGGAGTCCTGACAGGATCCGAGTCAGTGGGCTCGGTTGGAATCTCCAGAGGAGTGGAGCTGCAAGGCAAAGAAGCAAAGTGTATTGTCAGAGGGAGAAAAGTAAATACGGTTAAGCATATAAGGTTATGTCGGTGAAAGGGGAATCTTACCCCTTAGTGACTGGGCGCTCGCGGCGCTTCGCCGCAGTCTTTACTCGCTGCTTCTTCTTCGCGGGGGCGCCGGATGTTCCGGCACCGGCGGACGCAGCTGCCGGGCGTTTCCGAACTGCGCCCTTGGATCCCACGGCGAGGGGCTCCACATCGAGCACCTGGTCGTCCGCGTCAGCTGGGGGCGAGGGCACCGGGTAAGAGAATGCAATCGGGAGAGGATCATGTACCTCTAGAATTTGACAGTCGTCATCATCATCCGACCAATCTCGGACGCGAGCCTTACCAGTGACAGGAACTGAGCCGACATCAGGGATCGGCATGTTGTCTTCGTTATCCGGGTCCTCCGAGTCAGCTTCGACCCGGTCTGGACCCCATTTGGCAGCAGGATCCCGTCCGTCCTCCTTCTGCTGCCGCCCGAATCTCTGAACGATGGAAACAGAGAAAGATTAAGGCCAAGTATAAAAAGGGAACCGACTTAAGAGTTTATATCGGCAGGAAAGTTACGTCGGTGCAAGTCATTTACCTGGGGCGGAAGGTTGCTCCGGCTGTGGGGTTCTTTGCCCCACTCCCACTCCTCCGTCATCTTCGTCCGGGCTATGGCCTTGACCCGCTGCCGGATCTGGGCCTTGCTCAGCTCGACGGTGCTTATCCGGTCGGATCAAGAGGGCCACTCATGTGGCAAATCTTGTGGACTCGGCGCTGAAGGGGTGAGACCCGGCGGCTAATGAATGTCGCCAACAGATCGTCAGCAGTCAATCCTTCGGCTCGGAGTCGTCCCACGACTTCATGGATCTGGTTGACCTCGACCTCTTGGTCGGTTGGATTGTACCCCCAATTGAGTTGCGCTGTAGGGGGGCCGATGACGAAATTCGGCAAGTTGATCTTATCGACGTCGGTCGAATTCTTGACATAGAAAAAGGAGCGCTGCCATTTCCGGCATGACTCCAAGCCGTTGATCCGGGGGAAGATTGAGCCGCGCCGAGGTGTGACCGTGGCGGCCCCACACTGGGTCATCATCTTGGGAGCTGTCGGGTCGGCAGGATTCGGAATGACCTGCTTCCGGAAGGAGAAGTACTTGGACCACGCGCGGACGCTGGCCTTGAGACCGAGATAGCCCTCGGTGAAGGAGACGAAGGAGGATAAGGTGGTGATGGCGTTGCGGGTAAGTGATGTGGTTGGAGACCGAAACTATCGAGGAAGTTTCGGAAGAACACGCTGGCGGGCAATCCGAATCCCCGCTCGAAGTGTGCGACGAAGACGACGTATTCGCCGTCCCGGAGACTCGGCGCAGTCTCGGTGCCGGGCATTCGGCACTCTACTCCGGGCGGGATCCGTCGAGTCCGGACTAGCCAATCTAACTCGGCTCTTCCGACATCGGAACCTTCCCAGGAGGCCCGAGTGGATCCCTCCACTGTGGTTTCTTCAACCGAGTCGATCACCTCGAGGGCGGCGCCGTCCGACATACTGGTGAAAGGTTACCGAGATCTGCAAAGAAAGGTTCACCGGCGGTGAGCGAGATGTGCTATAGTGAAAACAGGAAGAAAAAGGGAAGAAAATAAAGAAAGATGTCAACAAGTGCTAGATCCAGAAGAGAAGCGAAGAGGAAGAAAAGAAATGCTATGGTGGCTAACCCGCCGGCGGCACACCGCAACCGCGGCTGCGAGGTCACCGGCGGCGCGCGATGCGTCACCGCGATGAAGAACAAGAACAAGCAAAGAAACAAGGACGGAGGAGTTCCCGTAGATTCAAAGCGCTAATGCGCAAAGGAAGAAAGAGAGAAAGAAGAGGAGATCTTACCGCGGTGTCGCGGCGTACGGCGGCGGTGCTGTGCGTCGGCGGCGTTGGTGCGCAGGTGCGTACGGCGGCGGTGCTGCGCGCGGTGGCGTGCGGCGCTGCTTGGGCTCTGCGCGCTGGTGAAGAAGACGAGGGCAAGAGAGAAGAATGGCACGGAGGGGAGGACAGGTGCCCCCTCCCTACTATTTATGGGCGGCCGGAGGAGATCGTGGGTGCGGGATTTGCTGCGCACGATCTCGTAACTGACGGGAAGTTATGGCCCCACGATCTCCGCCACGATTTCTTCTGCGGCTTAACTGCCGCACGATCTGCCCCACGATGGGCCACAGAATGCCAACGGTCTAAGGGTGGCACACGTGATCGGGCGAGACCCGAGGCGACGCACGGCGGAGTGGTCAAAGGTGCACTCGAGTGCTTGCGTGTGCACAGTCTCCAAGCAGACCGACGTCACACAGGTGGCACGCGTGCCTGCGGCACGTCCATCCGTGCACAAAGACCAAGGCGTCAAGCAGAAATGCTCTAGCCACGTAGTGAACCGACGACTCGGGAGAGCTATGGGGTTTTTCCCGTAAGTCGGAACGATCCGACATAAGATAAGATATCAAGTGAGGATGCAAGGAGCTTTCCGACGTATGAATTTCGCCGGCACGTGTTATGTCGGAGATCAACTAAGAGATACTGGTTTTTCGGGTAAACCTGCCGTGGCCCTCCATCCGAGGCTGCAGGACCGCGCCAGCTTCGGGGACTAATGTCGGGGGGCAACCCCCGAATAGGGGCAAGCGCCGACATAAAGGGTTGACTCGGAGTTGACCGGATCACTGAAACCGACATAACTGTACCGGCTTACTCGGAGCTGACCGGGTCAAGACTAACCGACATATTGGTATGTCGGATCATGCGAGTTATGTGTCGGGTCTTCCTTTGTTCTTCTTGTATGCAGGGAAGGACAAGCCGAGTCAAGAGTATGGAGCAGTGCCTATGCCGGGTAAAGATTATCCCGGGCAAGGGACAGACTTCCTTGAGACACGGAGTGAACAAGGGCGGCGGCGTGCAGCAAGTGGACGGCGTGCCTCTGACCCGGGCGGCGCGGCACAGTGGCGCTAGGCCTAGGCGTGGGCGTGCTGTTGGACGCAGAGGGGACCGTGGCGACCGGCGCTGCCACGGTCTGGGCGTGGTGCATCGGCGCCCGTGTCGGCCGGAGACCAAGCGATATGGCGCCAGTAGCAATGTTTTGTACTGTAACCCTGGGTTTCCCTATATAAGGAGTACCAGGGGTACCTCTTAGAGGGACGGGCAACACTTCATTTGAGCCTAGACGCTGAGCAAATACGTCTGTCTTTGAGAGCTAGAGGAGAGCCAGAGAGCCGTTCTGAGACTCGGCAGAGGCTTAGATCTTGCAGTTCTTCGCATACAGCTCGAGGAGCAAGCTTGTAAACAGTTGTAATCCACATATAAATCAAGTAGACAGGCAGGAGTAGGGGTGTTATCTCCTCACGAGAGCCCCGAACCTGGGTAAAACCGTGTGTGTGTGTGAGTTGTGTTCTTTGTGTGCGTATTCGTGTGCGCAAGCCCTCCCCGGGTGCCTCCAGCGTCCATCGGCCCCACATCTAAGCCATCTATGCATCTGCCGTGACACCACCACGACACCGCAAGCGCATATTGGCCATGTTTTGTTTCTTGATGGTGTTGTGGTTTGCATGAATTCTGTTATGGAGGTTGCCCTTGACGCCTGCATTTTGATTTTGGCTTATCTCTCTGTTGCTGTTATGTACCTGCTGGGGGTCAGTCATTTCCTTCTCGTTTCTCGACTCATGTATACTCGTTTCACATGTTCTTTTCTTATCATGTTAAATTGGGTTTTTTACTCTGTGTTTCTTGTGGATTATGGTTATTTTATTTTTAAGGCAATTATGGTCTTATTAAAGTTACTACTCCTCTGTATTTTGTAATACAATGGAATTGAAAAAGAATGTGCTTTTAAATGATCTGAGCTTACTCAGAGTTGCTCTAAATAGCCAGACACCCTTCAAGGTTTGCTCTTCGCTGTGTGGCCTGGCCTTGCTGTATTTTAATTTTTTATTCTCTCAATCCGCTTCATGATAGTAACTGAGTCCTGTTTGTCTCTGGGAAAAAAGAGACAGGGAAAACTAGAAATTCTAAAGTAGATAAAGAAAATTCAGCATAACAAAAAGCATATTGAGATATTGCTAAAAAAAAGTAAACCAAGAAAACAATGGTAAAAAAGACGAACACAGCCTAACTCGAGTGACGCGAGACGGGGTCTTCGCGTGAGGTCAGCCACTCCAGTCCCAAAGGCCAAAGAGCCCAGCGACTACCCGAGCCCCAAAGCTCGCCTCCGCTCGCGCGCCGCCATGTCGCAGCCGTCGCCGTGCCCCTACTGTCGCTCGTCGGGGCCGGCGCGGTGCGCCACGACGCAGCCACCGCTCTCCCGCGCCGTCTCCGAGTGCTCCTCCTGCGCCCGCCTCGTCCTCGAGCGCCACCTCCACACCCACCCCTTCTTCCCCCTCCTCCCCTCCATCCACCCGCTTCCCCTCGTCACCCCCGACCTCGCCGCGTCCGCGCCCTCCTCCCCGCCCCCCAACGACGACGACGACCCCTTCCTCCCCGCCGGCTTCGTCTCCGCCTTCTCGGCCTTCTCCCTCGAGCGCCACCCGGTCCTCGCCCGCTCCGCCTCCGCCTTCTCCGGCCAGCTCGCCGAGCTCGAGCGCGCGCTCGCCGTCGACTCCCCCGCCTCCTCGACCCCGGACCCCGCCGGTCCCATGGTGTCCGTCGAGAGCCTCCGCGCCTACCTCCAGATCGTGGACGTCGCGTCCATACTCAGGCTGGACCGGGACATCGCCGACCACGCCTTCGAGCTCTTCAAGGAGTGCTCCACCGCCACGTGCCTCAGGAACCGCAGTGTCGAGGCGCTGGCTACCGCCGCGCTCGTCCAGGCCATCCGCGAAGCACGGGAGCCCAGGACACTGCAGGTCTGTGTTGCCCTCATGCTCGCCACTTGTTTATTGAAATGCCCCCGTGCAGATGTAGATAGGCTTATGTGTTTCTCTTCAAGCAACCAGGATTTAGGACTAACGAGGCAAATTGTAGGCTCTAGAAATAGGGAAATCTGCACTATGTAATTCAAAATTTGGTTGCTTCAAAATTGGGGGCTTTGTTCATCAATTCTACTAATCAGCTAGTACTTCCAATTTCCAAGCAACCAGGATTTAGGGCTAACCAGGAATTCTAGGTTGTAAAACAAGGGGGATTTCCACAATGTAATTTAGGATTTGGTTGCTTGAAATTTGGGAATTGGTTCATGAATTATGATAAGCTAGTACTGCAGATACCAAGCAACTCAATATGATCTCGCTGTATTGCTGTTGATGATATATGCTGCTTTCCAGTAAACTGATTAAGGACCAAAAGTTCCAATATCATTTTACTACACTCTACTTAGTACCGCTATTTATGGATTATCTGGCGTGTTGACTTGAACATACATTACTCTTTTTGTCAAATTATACAATTATATATCTTTGAATTACCATATTGTATGTGAACATGTATTGAATTTATTATAGATTACGATAAACTTAACTATGTTGCGAATACATTGATTGTACGCCCTCCTTTTGGGTTTGGAAGCGACTCTTCTTTTTCAGATTTTTCGGTAATCCAAGGCCAGACTATTAAATGCCCTAAAATCTAGCACCACTTCCTTTAATTTCTCTCTCTCCACCAATCCACGCGACTTCCACTCTCTGTGTGCCCCTTCTTTTCTCTCAATTCTCCAATGCATGTTGGGGGAGATTAATCTCATTGGTCCAAGTGATTTGGCTCTTTGGCCTTGGATACCCGAATGGAGGGAGTACCTAACAAAACCACATTAGTCATGCTTCATTGGCCAAGGACCGAACCTAATGCCGGCTCAGCTGTTGAGCATGGCAATCTGTGTTGTATAAATAGGAGTAGCAAATACCTGGTTTGGCATTTTTGGTTACATATTTTATTATCTCCAAGTCGACTCAATTGCACATTACAAAGCTTTAAAGCTGTCATAAAAAGTTATGCGCAGCTTCTGAAAATGTAATGTTGCCCAAATTTCTAAAATGTGCAACTACTCGATTTCCGTTGAATAAGGAGCAACCCTTAGGATCATTGACTTAGAAATAGGAATTTTTTAGCCGCCCCAAAAATATATGCTCCCTTTTGGTTATTGCGACATTTTCAATAAGCACTGATAAATCTTCTGTTTACTACATATATCCAGGAAATCTCTACTGCTAGCAATCTTCCTCAGAAAGAGATTGGAAAATACATCAAAATACTTGGCGAAGCTCTGAAACTGAGCCAACCTCTTAACAGCAATTCAATAGCAGTTCACATGCCTCGGTTTTGTAACCTCCTCCAGCTCAATAAATCAGCTCAGGTATCAGATGAGCTTAAAACCTGAAACATTATGGGAAATCATATGCCCTGCTTTTAACATATCACATGCTGTTTCCTCAGGAACTTGCAGCCCACATTGGTGAGGTTGTTGTTAATAAATGCTTCTGTACACGGCGGAACCCCATAAGTATATCTGCTGCTGCTATCTACCTTGCCTGTCAGCTCGAAGACAAGCGCAAGACTCAAGCAGAGATCTGTAAGGTAACAGGCCTTACAGAGGTCACCCTT
Source organism: Puccinellia tenuiflora (assembly GCA_012064385.1). Lineage (NCBI taxonomy): Eukaryota > Viridiplantae > Streptophyta > Magnoliopsida > Poales > Poaceae > Puccinellia > Puccinellia tenuiflora. The sequence continues at coordinate 530,622 of QRDG01000292.1, read as the reverse complement.
CGTAAAGTGTATAAAGAACTCCTGGAGAATTGGGATGACCTGCTACCCCAGAACTACACACCAGCCACACCACCAGAGAAAGCTTTCCCGATGACAAACATATATTCAGCGCGCTCGTCGAGTGGAAAAGATCTTTATCAGGATAAGATGTTGGATAATATCAAGCAAAGAAGTTCTGAAGCTACAGAGCCTGACCACATGGTAATTGTGAAAGAGGAGGAAGAAAGGAAAGCCGGCCTACTTGGTCGACCTCCTGTGATACTTGAGGCCCATGATTTGAACCAGGCATCCTGGCAGCCGAATGTTCCGTTCTCAGCATCTCCAAACTCGGACCGTGACAATACGGAAACGAGCGTTCGTGGGTTCAACCTTAATGAGGAATCATGCCCAATGGATTCTGAAAAGGCGGATGTAACGATGAAGCCACCTTTTGTGGATCGATGGTCAACTGAAGCGAAGGTGCTTCCATCCCCTCCCAGTAGGCAGCCTGTACCATGGCAGCTTAAGCAACCGGCACCAGCAGCTGGTTCATCGTATCCCAGGGCTCGTGAGATGCAGTTGGTCTTGGGCATGGACCTTCTGTCTGGACGTGGGAAAAGGAGTGCTGGGGATGGTGGCGATGGCCGTGATAAAGAGGGGAAGTGAAGGTTGCGGCGATGAAATTAGAAGAGATCAGCTCAGCTGTGTAAATATCTCTAGTCGAGATTAATTTGACAGCATGACTCTTTCCGATGCATCTTGTAGACGAGACAATGTACAAATTTACTCTGGCTTGTAGCATGTTACTTCCAAGTTAGTCATGTTGCTAGTATCTGATTCCTTTTCATAATCTTTTGTGCAATCTATATGACTCTGCCTTTAAATTTTATCATTGCCTTTGCAGTCTATACAAAAAAAATGTCTGCTTGCCACGCCCTCCATTTTTCAGTATATGCTATAGACGGAAAATTGTTATGTCTATAAGCATGATGGTGAATTGAGGGGGCCACAGTTTTCACAATGCTCAAGGCCCTGTCCGGAACACGGAAGCTTAACTTGCAGAATTGCTCCTCTCCTGCAAAAAATGTGAGTTCAAATGATGTAATAAGAGTTTCAAGCAGAGAATACAGGAGAAAAATCACCATAGTTTTGCCAGAAACATGCTAAAAGCCAGGGCAACCGTAGTTCAAAAAACAAAAAGCCAGGGCTGTTAGACATAACATAAGCATGACCTGTGTCCGAGTAGAATTACTGTTGGTTATCTGGTCGGCTAGTTCAGCGTCTATATAATCTTATGGACACCCTTGTAATCGATCGATCTACCGTGAGAAAGAAATATTGAAGATTATCCGATTGTTGCAGGTCGTCTCGACGGCGAAAGTACAGCCGAGCCTGAGGCAAATCACAATTCAACAAATATGGAGGACTCGAACGCAAAAGGCGCCCCGGACTGGATAATACACAGCGATAGCGAAGCAGAGGCCTTCACAAAAACAGCTGCTCCTCGCCGCTCTCCCTCCCACCCTCATCCCCTCCCCGTCGACATGGCCGTCTCCACCTCCACCTCCACGCTCCCGCTCCTCTTCCTCCACCGCTCCACCACAAGCCCGAACCCTACCGCGCTCTCTTTCCCCTCCTCCCTCCGCGCGACCCCGATGCGCTCCCGCGCCGCCTCCGCGCCCGCCGATATCCTCGCCGAAGACCTGCCTTCCGACACGCCCCCGGTACGTGACTGTGCAGAATTATACGTAATTCCGCGTATGTGTTGCAGAACTAGTAAAATGCAATGTAGGCAGTGGAGTATATATATACTGTGTTAGAGTTTGTCATCCGGTGATTATAATTTGTGCGCCTGTGGTTTCAGGTTGGTGAGGGAAGTGGAATTACGATGCCATCGTCGATTGGGGAGGATGGGGAGCAGGTACCTTATCCACAAGCTAATCTTTTTCCTGGTTATGTTGGCAAATGTTTCCATTACTTCCAGTACTGTCCATAATGCGATTGAAATGCAATATTTCATTGTTGGTATATCGCCTCAGTTTATCATTGGTTGCTGCATATACTACATGACCATAACGAATGAAATGAGTGTTGATAAGCTGAACGAAGATTTGATGCAATGCAAGAGTAGTGACATTATGTGGGGTAATTTACTTGTTAAAAAAATGGCGACTGCATTTCCGTCGGCGCATATCTTAAGCGTTTGAGTTATAAGAAAAATATTTCTGGTGCAAGTGTGTTTTGTTTGTGGGACTGTGGTGTCACCTTAGACTGCGTGATGTCCTAAGTGCGATTGAGTCATGTCGAGTTACCACATGCCATCACATTGATTAAGTGATGTATATCTTGAAGTCCTTCCTTTTCAACTAAGTGCAGATGATATCTAAGTTATATGTGGCCAAGGCTATCGGTTGTTTCAAGGTCAACAGTGTGCTGAAGTTTTCCAAGTTCAACTGGATGCTAAAATGGTCCCTGGGTGAAAATGGCTAACTATATCTGATCATGACCTCAATCTCTCCTGGATCTTTGCTAAGAATAGTCGGGTTTTTAATTTCAAAACTTAGTTTCTTTTTCAGTTGTGCCCTTTACCTCTCTATGAGCATTCTTCTTGAACACCTGGTCCTCCTACTCTTATAGGTTTCTCCATGTCGATAGTCTACTGAATTTTCTCTAATCATCTGCCTTCAGTGTTAAATGTTTTCCCATTCTTTTATCATCTTCTGTTCTGTGTTGACCAGCCATTATTCAGGCGTATATGCAAATATTTTTTAACTGCATATGAGCATAATTCTTCATGCTATTAGCTCTTTTTTCTTGGGTTGTTGTTAGGAACTTCTTTTGCATATTTGCCTGGAAGTCTGATTTGCTAGGTTTGTGGGCCGAGAAAAAGCAGGTTTTCACCAAAACTGCTTAACCCTTTAGGAATAATCTATGCATGTTTGCTCATCTTTCATGGAAACTCCTTTTTATTTATTCTAACTTCTGACTTCTAAAATTATTGGTGTTGGACAAGTAGAGTTTGTGTTAGAGTAGGTTATTAATTGATAATAATCTGCTAGTGACTACTCCCTAACATTATGTGCTTCCTTTCTTGCTTCATGATTGTCATCTGTTAAGCATGTCCATCGTGCATGTCTGTGTGCAGTTGATGTTTGGTGCTACTGTCGGAAAAGAAACTGTTCCGAGGGCACGTGCACAATTGCACTCCTCCAGTGATTCCTTCAATGTGTCCCAGGAGAAAATAGTGATAACAAACAGTTCTGGAGAGAAACTCGTTGGTGTTTTGCACGAAGCTGGATCCAAGGACATTGTAGTGTTATGCCATGGATTTAGGTCATCAAAGGAAAGCAAAACCATAATGGGTCTTACTGATGCATTAACATCAGAGAAGATTAGTGTATTTCGTTTTGACTTTTCTGGCAATGGGAAGAGTGAAGGTACATTTCAGTATGGCAACTACTACAAAGAGGTGGATGATTTGCATGATGTAATCCAACATCTTAAGGCTCAAAAGCGTGATACTCGTGCTATTGCTGGCCACAGTAAGGGAGGAGATGTGGTCATCATCTATGCATCCATGTATCAAGATGTATCTCGTGTTATCAACATGTCTGGAAGATTTGATCTGAAGCGTGGAATTGCAGATCGCCTTGGCACTGATTATATGGAAAGGATAAATCAACAAGGTTTCATCGATGTGGGGCTAAAAAAAAGACGTCCCATGTACCGTGTAACGAAAGAAAGTCTGATGGATCGTCTTAAGATTGATATGCAGAGTTCATGCGTGTCTATTGACCCTAGTTGCAGAGTCTTGACAGTTCATGGTTCAGATGATAATGTTGTCCCATCGGAGGATGCTCTGGAATTTCATAAATATATAAGCAACCACCAATTGCATATTATTGAAGGAGCTGATCATGGATATGCATCTCATCAGCTTGAGTTGTCTAGCATTGTAGTGAAATTTGTTAGATCTGGGTGAAATATGGATATTGAAACAAATGTAATGCATGTTTTGTCCCAATATTTTTGTGACTCGATTGATTTTTAGTAGAGAAACCACTCGATTTCTTTCCAACATGTGCAGTATTCCGTATCAAATTTAGTCAGAAGTGTTGATTAGTGTCCATGCTTCTGGCACTATTAACTGTGTTTCCATCATACCTTAGTCAACTGCATATTTTGCTTGTTTTTTCTGTCTCATCGGGTTACCTGCAGAAGTTGAAAGTGGTAAGTATCCATGCTTCTTTCATTGCTAAACTGCATTTCCATCATACCTTAGTCAACTGCATATTTTGATTTGGTATTTCTGTTTCTTTGGGTTACCTGCAGAAGTTGTTATTCTATGTAGAACTAACACCATTTGCTATCAATATTTTCTGTTTGCAGCTGGCACCCAAGCAGAAGATCAGAATCAAGCTGAGGTCTTACTGGGTGCCATTGATCGAGGACTCCTGCAAGCAGATCATCGAAGCTGCAAAAACAACTAATGCAAAGACCATGGGTCCAGTTCCTCTGCCAACCAAGAAGAAAATATATTGTGTGCTCCAATCTCCCCACGTACACAAAGATTCGAGGTTCCATTTCGAGATCCGGACACACCAGCGGCTGATTGATATCATGTACCCGACGGCCCAGACGATCGATTCGTTGATGCAGCTCCAGCTCCCAGCCGGCGTGGATGTCGAGGTTAAGCTATGATCCCACTAGAGCTGGACACTTTAAAGTTTTGTGTAATGCAATGTGCTATTTTCTGCAGAATTTCTAGTTGATCATTTTGCTGCCTGAGACTTGAAACATATGTAGAGCCTGTAACACGGAATACATGTTCAGAAATGAAATATGTAGAGATTATTTGCATCATGGTGTACCGATGCCTTGTTTGCAGTTAAATTTATTTGAGGTAGTAGAATTTTCTGTCCTAGAGTATACAGAAGCTGTGAATTCCCAGCCAATCCAGTGCACATCTGACATTGGTTTGTCCAGAAGAAAAGTATCTGTTATTAACCTCTTCTCCCAGCATAATACTGGTTGCACTGATTTCGGTGCTGGTTCATCATCCTGTCAAAGCTTCCTGATTACTCCTAAATACAGTCCAGGTTTGGAAGCCGATTCAATCAGTATCTGTTCTGAGTTCCAAGTTCCAACCTGAAAGCCACCGAAAGCCTAAACTGTGCGTACATCAGTTAGTAGTACCAGACCTTCAGGAGCATATAGGAAATGGAAATAAGCCCGTCATGGCGCTAGTTATTTGCGCGCTGATTCAACATAATGGCAAGACTTCCTAATTTCTCCCAAAAATAGTACTAGTAGAAGTTTTCAAATTAATTTGATCGGTGTCTGCGCTGTGTTTCAACCTGAAATGGTCTTCCTGGTTGAAAAAATGAATAAACGTTGGTCTTAAGCAGCCTCTACACTCATGCAGCCCCCATGAACATATATTATATCTCTGTTTTTACAGTGCCATTCTTCTTCATCTTTCTCCATCCGGAAACTACCAGAGAATTGGCGAGACTTGTTAGTAGTAGCTTTTATGGACCAAGAAATACATAATTTATGCCCGGGGATTGCTTCCTTCTGTGCTCTGGCCTTCTCTTCTAATCTTTATCAGTGTTTTTCCGGCTGCTTTGATCACTAGATGAGTCGGATGCTATCTTCGGATCGACCAGCTAGCACACTGGAATCGCATATGTCACTCTTGAAATGCAGGGTAATAACTGACCGAAATGTCACCGTCAGGTCATTGCGCACGATATTATTTCATTTTGGGATGGACTAGTCGAACACTCCACGATTACACACTTAAATAAAACATTCTTATCCTTTTCCATATCTAGCAATGACGTCGACACACCGATCTCAGCCAAATATGTATATGCTGGCAGTAGGGAAATCAACATCGTGTACAGATAAAAATCGCCGCCCTGTACAGATCGAGCTCCAGCCCAGTGTGATCCACTCCACCTCACTGTTTCGTGCAGCAAATTTCAATGCATGTATACCGAGGTCTTCCTTGCGAATCTTATGTTTTCTAGGCCCCTTTGATTCGTAGAAAATTCTCAGGATTTCTACAGATTTGCGACCCTGCGAAATTCTCCCTACAAAAGCCGTTTGATTCAAGGGATTTGAGCCTGTAGGAATTAATCATATAGGAACTCCCTAGTGTGTTTTTCACAGGAAAAAAACATAAAATTGGACCTCATGGAAAATTCCTATGGAAAAAAACGTAAGCACTAGCTGAGAGTTTCTTTGCTCATAGGATTCGACTTGGCACGGCATCCTAATCCTACACATTTCTTATTACTTGACTTTTTCTATCCTATGAATTAAAGGAGGTCTAAAAAGAGAAGATGAAAGACTTTAGGCGGCCGAAAGAGTACTGATATCAGCCACATATATACATGGCTCGTGAAATCGCCATCGTGTACACAGAGAGCTCCAGCCCAGTGTGCTCCACTTCACTATTTCTGCCCTACCGTCGCGTGCAGCAAATTTCAATGCATAATAATGGGGTCGAATCTCTCTTCTTTTTATCCCCTTTCGAAAAAAAGGGACAGACCTGGGCGGCGGCGGCCTATCGATTCCGGTCGAGTGCGCTTGCTCCTCTTTGCCGTTGCTTTCACTAGGACCTGGGCAGTTGTCACTTGCTACGTTCGCGGCAATAATCGCTGGGATCGGATGTAGCCTGCCAATTCTAGGATCCGGGTGCATGCTCGCACTGGCACCGTGCCACGTAGCTCAGGCTTTGGGTAACTGATTTTTTTTGTACTAAAATTGCGTGGTAAACTGGCAATCCAGCTCCAGTTAAACTAGTGTGATCCACGCATGGAAACATTATCTAGGAGAGAAGGTACATGTCAGCTTTGAGTGTTTTTCTCTCCGTGATGAGTCGGATGGATAGTGTATTTGAACCAAACCGGTAAGGCATTCGTAATCCAGAGAAACAAATGTAGCTTGTCTGAATTTATACGTATTTACTATAAACTGGGTGAGGAATCCGTCAGCTTTTATTTTATAGCTAGACAGGCATACCCTACCGGAAATGACGTTTTTGCGGAGCGTCGAAATTTTTGACAAGTGTATTTTACCGGACACTCGGCAAAGCCTCTCCCCTAAACAGAGTGTCGAAGAAAAGACTCGACAAAATCGCCTCTTTGTCAAGTGTTGTAATACCCCCGCAGTAATAGGTTTCGAAAGGGTAGAAATAGGAAGTCTGCATCTTTGCATTCATGCATGTTTGAAAAGTCCATATAATTTTCGCGCTTTTATGCAAAAAGGACTTAGACGTCGAACTTTGACAAACGTCGATGATTTGGAAACATGTCACTGACTAGTAGTCAAGTATTGTCGATATAACCTAAGTCGATAATTTCCAAAACTCTATTTTATAAAAAGGGGTTACTAAATCCTGAGAGTTAAATCCTTGTTGAATTTACTTCATCAACCTAAGTTTTAACAACTTATGGTTTGGATTTTCTCTTGTAAATAATAGAAAGGAATTAAAATGCATTCTCTAAAAGATTCAATTCTATATCTTTTCTTTATTCCTAACCACCACAAATTTGTATCTCAATAATTTAAGACAAACACATATTTATGACCAGATTTTACAACTTATATCATCACAATATTTCATCTCATAATTCTATATCTTACAAGTGGCATACAAGTGGAGATTTCATCTCAATTCAATAATTGAATACGATCTTTAAAATAAACATTTACATATACTTTCTGTCACAAGGAAAATTACAGACATAAAAAGAAGAAAAACCTAAACTAAATCTTCATCTTGATCTCTTTGAACATCTTCTGATCTGCAAATCAAATACAACACAAATAAAAGAAAAGAGTGGTTATTGTCAAAATGTAGCCAACACCATTTTGGTGCTGGCAGTTCATTATTTGAACTTGGCAATAGCTTAACTCAAGAGAAACTTGAGAAAGCTGGGAATCAATTGGAGATCAAACTTAGGCAACCTAGATCAGACCACCATATCATGCTCTATTTAATTCAAGGCAACAAGGGGGCAAAGGCTATAACCAGCAAGGGAACAAGTCCCATTTTCTTTTCACAGCAAGTAATAGAAGGCAACAATGCATCATAAGCTAGTTGAGCATGATCAATATTTCAAATACAAATTTAGGCAACTGGCAGCTTTGCAATCTCCAATTGGATGCCAAATCCAATTTAAAAGCCCTCAAAATAAATATGGTATCACATTTACCATTGATTGGTAAATGGACCCAAAAATCCTGAGCCCACTGTTACAAATCATTTCTCAACCCAATCAAAACTTAGCCCAACAGCAAAGCAACCCGAATCCATCAAGTTTACCTCAGCCCTAAGGCAACAGAGGGATTCCAAACAGTTCATAACCACATTGCATAGCAGCAGTCGGCAGGAACTTGATAAGGTCAAGTGAGGTGGAAGGGTAATCCACTGGAAAATATCCACAGAGGGAGGTGAGTTAGTTCATAACCAGAATGAACTCCAGCAGCCGGCCAGAGCAAGGATATGATCAAAGAGGTGGAAGAGTTAGCCATAGAGGAGTAAACAAAGGCCAGGCACAGGAATCCATCCTCCAGAGGATAAGAACCTCTTTAAAATAGTGAAAAAGAGGCAGCTCGAGGTAGAAGAAGGGCCACTGTAAGCAGCTTACACAGCACATGCAATTATCCTGGTGTCACCACTAGAATCACTCCAAAACTCTATAAATAGAGAGGCCAGCCGAATCCACAGGTTACAACACACCCAAGCACAACACACACACATCTCTGAACATGTTCATCATCAAGAACATTAGCCACAGTATATCTTGCAGCTAGAACTATACACTCTAGGAAAACTGAAGCAGCTAGGAGGAGCAGGCTAGCCACAAGACGCAGGTTGTCAGTTAGCCAGAAGACCAAGCTACTCATCAACAGCAGGTTGATCCTTTGGGTGCTATAGGCAGAGAGGGACAGAATTAGCTAGCTCTGAAATTGACAGAGCCAAGCTAAGCATGTTTTCATGCATGGAAGGGAAGAGAGAAAGTGAGGAGCATCTGTTCTTATCAGAACCATGTTTAACATGGATTATGCTAAACAAAGATGAGAGGGAAGTTCAACATCTGTTCTTTATAAATCACACACAAGCCAGTGAACCAGGGAACTGGAGAAACTGAGCTTAGCACATCTGTACACTGGAAGAAGCACATGAAAGCATAGAAAAGGAGTTTTTACAAAGCTAATTGTAGCCGCTTCTGTGTAAATCCAATGGAGGCATCACAGCATGCACAGCTATATTTTCTTAGCCATAGAATAATTCCACACTTGCACAGAGCACAGAACACAGCTACAGCATGAGATCAATTCTCAAAACCTAATTCTTTTCACCCAAATCTTTATCTCTGCTACCTAAAAATTCTCCTAAATATATTCTTCACTGTACCCTACTAAACAAAGCACTAAAGCATCTAAGACAAACTAAATCATCATCAACAAAGCCTATCCAGTGCATAAGCATGAAATTGCTAAGTACCAGTGAGGAGAGCTTGCGCAGCATAGCAGCTAAGCTAGACTAGAAAGGGAGCTAGGAGAAGATGAGAGCAGAAAGGAGAAAGAGGAGGAAGAATCTTACCGAGTGCCCATGGCCGTAACTCCAAGACGACGGGGCAGTGCCCGTGTGGTCTGTGGAGGAGGACCAGAGGAGGAGCACCAGCACCAGCACCACGGCGGCACAGAGGGCAAAGCTCTGCGCCAAGCCATGGCGGAGTATCTCGGGGAAGGAGGAGCTCGGTGGAGCCGCGCCGTCACCGAAACCCTAACCCTAGGTTTGGGTTGCGCATGGCCATACCAGGCGGAGAGGAACAGATCGAAGGGGAGACGAAGGTAGAGCATAGAGAGAGCTCTTGATTGCGCCCTAGCATGGCGGCGGGGCTGGCCGGAGTACGCCGAAATCGGCCGGCGACGGCGAAGGTGAAAGGTGATCGTGTCTAGCACGGTAGCGAGAGAGGAAGGCAGATAGTGGTTCGGTCGGTTGGACCGAACCGGTACGGGTTGACTTGGTTCAACCAAGTACCCGAGGACCTAGTTGCAATTTCTAAGAATTGCTGAATCTAAATCAAATCCAAATTATAAGTCAAACTTTAAATCCCAAATAAGAATCCTAAAAATACAATAAAATATGTTTTCCACTTAAAATTTTATAAGGATTTCAAAAATGATTTTTAGAGTTTTGTTGAGTGAAATATTCAAAGATCCTTAAGTGGAAATGATTTGAATTGTTTTCCAAAATATTCAAGGATCCTTCAGTGGAAATGAATTGAATTATCTTTACAATAGTAAAATAAGTTACCTTTCTATAAATGACTGTCCTGTTACTCATCCTAGGTAAAACACACAAAGAAGAATCATCTTAAAATGTGAAGGAGGGGGTTTTCTAAAAACCTTCAAAAATCATTTCATCTATGCATAATAGCATGATTTGGATTTCCAAACATTGTCTTATAAAGACAATGATGTTGATTTTCAGAACACGAGGGTCACGAATCGCCGGAAGCTTTAGACTGCACTACTTGTAAGTCTCAAGGCAAGTTCATTCTTGCATACCGTTTGATGTATTTTTATCAAAGTACTTGCAAAGTTACCTATACGTTCCTTTCACTTGCATAAAAAAGAAAAAGTATTTTCGAATGATGTGGTATATACTATTGGTTGGCGGTGGAACAATGGTAAGATGAATAGGTACGGTGTTCCATCGTATGGGAAGGTATATATCCTTAGGAAATTAATAACCCATGTTCCAGTGATCCTTTCGCCGTAGTGAAAGCATCAACCAACGGACTTTGTATGGGCGGGGTCAGTCAGAGGCTTCTTTTCTCATCCGCATATCCTCGGCAGGCCTACACCGGGTTGGGTCGTTGCGGCGGCCAACAGCGTGGAAGCGCGTGCTCTTCCTGCCCGACGGGGTAATTGGTGGGGAAGCTCGGGAGGGATGATGGGTATGCGTGGAACATGATTCCCCTACCGCATCATAAATGGGCGGATGTGTGTTGATTAGGGAGAAGCTCCACATGGCTGGATGTCCTGAGCCTTGGCTATAACACTCATGGAGTGTAAAGAGAGCATATATAGGGCCAGGCAACTGTTGGGTAAAGTGATGCAACTCTGCAGAGTCAAACAAACAAATTTGTGATATCACAACCGTGTTCCCGGAATGGAACTACGAGATCAAGGCCGGAATGGAGTCCCATTTGGATTCACAAGACCGGTGGAGGCTGTGGACATAGTGTTCAGAATAAAATCAATCTTTTGAAGAAATGTTTTACAAAAACTTGCATCACGCAATGGTTTACAATCATGGCGGTAGCTAGTGCATGAAACACCTTATCTCTACTTATGTTGAACTTGCTGATAACGCTGTTGCTCACCCTTTCCCTTTTGACCCCATGCTTAGACTTTGAGGAGGCAATCAAGGAGGTCTATGGAACTTATCATGAAGACGAGGTGTACTACGAAGAGCCTGATCTGTCTGGAGGCGTGGAAGGCGTCGACTACCTGATAGCATATGGCGTAGAAGACGGGGAGGAATAGACTTAGACTCCTGTCTTAAGAACCGGGCCGAGCAATACTAGACTAGTACTACTTAGGTTGTTGAGCCCTATGGTTCTTAGTTTACTTCTTTCTATCGTGAATAAGTTGACCACGGTCAACTGTACCATAGTTGAAATTCCTCCCATGTCGGAGGAAGACGTTGAAGTTTTTGTACACTTCTGGCTTATAATCTTTAGCAGTGTGTAATAAAGTGGACCCGCAATGTTTCTGTTGTACTACTCTGAGGGATGTAATATTTACGGATAAGTCCTTCCGTGGGTGTTATGTCAACGACTTGTACACTACAATATGCAGTGGTGTGCTGGGTCACCGCAGATGGTATCAGAGCAATTGCTAGACCTTAGGTTGGAAACCTATTAAAGGGAAAGCCTGTAGGGTAATGTTTTCTTTGGTCGTAATGAGTTTATATTGTTATGATGGCTATTCACTTGAGAATAACATTATCATGCATACAATACTTCATTCTTATCAATAATTTTCTGTGTATGCCAGGATGGATACCAGATTTCCCAAGCGAAGCGTTCGAATGCGAAGTATCTCGTTAGGAAGAGGAGTTTTCCGAGGCAACTGGGCGGTAGTTCTGGAGCAAATGATCAACTATTTGGGGGTTGAGACTAAAGTAGTGGTCAAGTCCCTTAGCTACTATGATGGATCAGCCTTAGCCAAGTATCGTGTTGCACTCAAGCTTCCGTCTGAGCTTAATATGGGCTTGAAGATGCCTTACGGGGAAGCCAAATACGTGGAGATAGCATTCCATATTGCAGTTGTTAAAGCCATTACCAATATTAGAACAGCCAAGGCCAAGGAGTTGGAAGGAACCCTGTTTCATGCAATCCCAAGTGCCAACTATCGACAAGAGATAGATGTGGACTATCTAACCTTTGCCCAAACTAATCCTCGTGACACTGCCGTATTCCTTGAGAGTTGCATCAAGCTTATCAGGACTTACCACAAATCCTTTGGTATGCTGTCCGATGAGATGGAGATAATGGTAGAATAGTTCTCGAGCCCAGATGCTATCCAGGAGCGTTGTGACATGCTCATGTATGAAACCCGTATGGGTCATACTGATCCACCACCTACCCCAACTACGTATGTTTATGAGAATGCAGCCCCTAAACCCCAATTTATTCCACTTACTCTCCATCGCACCCAGACTATGTTCTTGTTGGAGATGTGGAGGAATGAACAAGTACTGAACCAGAAGCTTCATATTCCAGTGGGTCGGATGAGGAACCCTACCAAGGAACTCAAAGCGATCCTATAGTAATCATAGGTGATGATGGTGAGGGGGAAGTTGCAAGTTATCCACCTAGAAGGAAGCCAAAGCTAGGTCGACCAGGTAATCCAATTCTGATTGATTCAGATGAGGATGATAGACGTGGTTACAAGTCAAGGTATAACCAGGGGGCGAGTACGTCAAGGAAGCCTAAGTTAGAACCCATTGAAGAACCCCGAAGTTATTTCTGTAGCACCAGTACAATTCCTTCGGGAAATGATGACTTTGGAGATGAGTTCAGCGGTGAGGCCGAGGCGTACAAATACCTAGACAGTTACTTCACGATGACTGATTTAAACTTAGAAGCATCATCATCCGATCCGGAGTACCAGCCATCTGGTAAGAAAATCCCTTTACCAGGATTTCTGAGGAGGACCGGTCGTAACAAGTGGTGGAAGCCTGGGAAGTTTGCTGAGAAGTGAAGTTAAGCGGAGAGAACAGCAGTAGATGTCCATATGTAACATATAGAGTATTGTAGTGAGTATGGTGTGGTTGTACGGTAGCAATAAGTGAGGCCTACTCACTTTAGAGTGTGTTACAATTCTGTACCCATGTTTGTAATCCTACATGTATAATACATGGTATATGTTTGAAATGTTTTGGTTTCTTGGATTTTTCTGGATTTCTATGTGTGACTAGTACTTGCGCATGGAAACGAACTCAAAGTGCATATGCATAATGTAACGATGAGTTCTAATTCAATGTGACAGGACTAGGGGGAAATGGCGAGTGCCGGTGAGGAGAGTGAGTTGCAAAGGCAAGAAAGAGAAGCAAGAGAGAAGCATGTAGCCGAGACAGGAGGAATACCTCAACCACCAAGGCCAATCACGGAGCAAAGTTTTATGCAATATATGCAATTGGTGGAAGAAGGAAGACGTCATGATCAAGAAGTACAAAATAAATTCCTATATAACCTTTTAGAGACGCAAGTTGGAAGGGCAAGGAATGGAGAACCAAAAGGTGTAACCTTGTCATATTTTTAGAATACCAGACCTGAACCCTTTGCAAATACAGTAGATCCTATGGATGCTGAAGATTGGATTGCAAACACTGAGAGAAAGCTCAATATAATTGGATGTTCTGATGAGGAGAAGGTTAGGTATGCAACCTATTTGCTTACCGGACCAGCAGCATCATGGTGGGAAGCAATTATTGCAACACAGGCCGCAGGACATGTGATGACTTGGGAGGAGTTCAAGAAGAGATTGAGGGAAGCTCATGTTCCCGAAAGTATTATGGAGCTCAAGAAAAGAGAGTTTGAGAATCTGAGGCAGAATGAATCACCAGTTGGAAGATATGTCAGTATGTTTAATACCTTATCTAGGTATGCTTTGGATGAAGTAGATACTGAGGAGAAAAGGAAGAAGAGATTCATGAAGGGTTTGAATCCATTCATGAAAATGCAGCTCAGGTTGACTAAACCTAAGGAATTCCAGGAGTTAGTGGATGCAGCCATAACTCTTGAGGATGATTATAAAATGCTTCAGGAGGAAAGAAGGAAGAAAACCAGGATTGAACTCAGGAAATTTCAAGTGCAGAAGTCACTACCAAATCTACGTTTCAAGCCCAAACCTAGAATGGGTATGAGAAAGCCAATACCACGAAATTCCAATCCAATGGATCACATCGTATGTGACAATTGTGGTCTAAGGGGACACATGAAGAAGGATTGCCAGAAGCCAAAAATTATCTGTTTTGGATGTGGACAGCAGGGGCACATAAAACCAGACTATCCTCATAGGCAAAATCAGCAGATGGGCCATGGAAATGTAGGCGGTATTAATAGGAGTGGTGGCGGATTCAAGCCAAGAGGCAGGGGTTTTGGTCCAACCTCTGCAGATAAAGCCAAATGGAAGCCGTATGGAAAGCTGAACTGCACCAGCCTGGAGGAAGTCAACAACAACGACAACGTGGTGATCGGTACGCTCAAAATTTTATCTCATCCCGGCAAAGTTTTGTTTGATACTGGAGCTACTACATCTTTTATTTTGCAATAATTTGTGGAAGCATATGGGATTAGATGTCAACCGTTAGCAGTTCCGATTACGGTCATGTCGGCTGGTGGAAAGATTTTAGTAACACAAGTCAAAAAGGATCAAGTAATTATGATCTGTGATCGCGTTTATAACGCTGACTTGTTAGTAATACCCATGAAAGATATAGCAGTCATCATAGGGATGGACTGGTTGTCTGACCATGGCGCCCAAATAGATTGTGCGGATAAGATGGTGTCATTAAGAGAATCTAGAGGAATTAGAACTGTGTACCAAGGAGATAAGCATAGTCAGTTAAAGGCAGATCTGCAGTTAAACTCCATGAGTAAGGAAAAGTTGAAAGAGATTCCAGTAGTAAGAGAGTTTCAGGATATGTTTCCAGAGGAATTACCTGGAATGCCACCAGACCGAGAAATTGAGTTTACTATAGATTTAATTTCTGGCACATCACCTATTGCACAACCACCATATAAGATGGGACCCAAGGAATTGGTACAGTTAAAGGAACAACTGGATGAGTTGGAAGCTAAAGGATTTATAAGAGAAAGTGTATCACCTTGGGGAGCACCGGTAATATTTGTGGATAAAAGGGATGGAGGACGGAGAATGTGTGGAGATTTTCGTAACCTAAATAATGTTATAATCAAGAATAAGTACCCTCTACCAAGGATACAAGATTTGTTTGACCAGGTTAGAGGAGCAGGAGTATTTTCCAAAATTGATTTAAGGTCAGGATATCATCAGATAAAGATCAAAGCTGAGGATATTCCAAAAACCGTATTTGTATCACGATATGGACATCATGAGTACTTAGTGGTACCATTTGGATTGACCAATGCACCAGCTATATTCATGAACTTGATGAACAAGATTTTCATGCCTTACTTGGATAAGTTCATAATAGTATTCATAGATGATATATTGATTTATTCCCGAACTAAGGAAGATCACGCACGTCATTTGAGGATAGTGCTGCAAACTTTGAGAGAACACCAGTTATATGACAAATTCAGCAAGTGTGAATTTTGGTTAGACCAAGTGGAATTTCTTGGACATGTAATCAGCAAAGAAGGAATTGCCGTGAATCCGAAGAAAGTAAAAGCAGTACTAGAATGGAAAGTACGTAAGAATCCTAAGGAAATAAGAGCATTTTTAGGAATGGCCGGATATTACCGGAGATTCATTGAAGGATTTTCAAAGATAGCTGGACCCATGACCAAGTTGCTTAGAAAGAATGTTCCGTTTGAGTGGACGGAGAAATGTGAGCAAAGTTTTCAGGAACTTAAAAGGAAGTTAACCACAGCACCTGTTTTGGTGGTACCTGAGACCGGAAAAGATTATACGGTGTATTGTGATGCATCCAAAAATGGACTAGGATGTGTATTAATGCAAGATCACAAGGTCATTGCATATGGATCAAGGCAATTGAAACCCCATGAACTCAATTATCCGACCCATGATTTGGAATTAGCCGCAATAGTTTACGCTTTGAAGCAGTGGAGACATTTTCTTTATGGAGCAAAGTGTGAGCTATACACGGATCATAAGAGTTTGAAATATTTCTTTACTCAGAAGGAATTAAATATGAGGCAAAGAAGATGGTTGGAATTGATTAAGGATTATGATTTAACGATCAATTATACACCCGGAAAGGCCAATGTAGTAGCAGATGCCTTAGGAAGGAAGGTAACATGTAATCCTTTAATGGATCAAGGGATGACCAAAGAACTAAGAAGGGAGATAGAGAGGTCTCAAATAGAGATTTGGGACTGATTAGAACTAAATAGTATTATGGCAATGGATACTGTTGGAGAGATAGACATGGATTTGAAAGCAAATATTATCTCTCAACAAGAGGATGACGAGTTTTTAGCGGAGGAGATAAGGAGAATTAAGGAAGGGAGAATGTCTGAATTTACCTTAAGGATGGAAGATAGATCCTTGTGGTATCAGAATAGAATTTGTGTTCTGGATATCAAGGAAATTAAGAGTATCATACTCAAGGAAGCACACAAAACACCTTATTCTATACATCCTGGGAGTACCAAGATGTATATGGATTTAAAGAAGTTATTTTGGTGGAATAATATGAAAAGAGAAATCGCAAGGTTTGTGGCAGAGTGTCATACTTGTAGTCAAGTAAAGGCTGAACACCAGAGACCAGCCGGATTATTACAACCTTTGCCTATTCCCAAATGGAAATGGGAAGACATTAGTATGGATTTTATCACAGGATTACCCAAAACAAGGAAAAATAAGGATGCAATTTGGGTGATTGTAGACCGATTAACCAAAAGTGCTCATTTTCTTGCTATCAATCAGAAGGATACAGCGGCAACTTTGATTGAAATCTATGTGAAAGAGATAGTTAGTAAGCACGGAGTACCTTTAACAATAGTTTCAGATAGAGGATCTATCTTTACTTCAGCCTTTTGGAAGCACTTGCATAAGAGATTAGGTTCAGATCTTAATTTTAGTACCGCATACCATCCTCAAACTGGAGGACAGACTGAACGGACAAATCAAATACTGGAGGATATGCTGAGAGCATGTGTTCTAGATTTTGGAGGATCGTGGGATGAACACTTGGCATTAGCAGAATTCTCTTATAACAACAGTTATCAGAGTAGCATACAGATGGCACCATTTGAGGCTTTATATGGAAGAAAATGTAGATCGCCAATATGTTGGTTTGAAGTAGGGGAAATTAAAGAATTTGCACCAGATTACATCAAAGAACAGCAAGTGATAGTCGATATTATCCGTGATCGCTTGAAAATAGCTCAGAGTAGACAAAAGAGTTATGCAGATCTTACTCGAACACAATGGGAACCCCAATTACAAGATATGGTATATTTAAGAGCTAGTCCGACTAAAGGGGTGAAAAGGTTTGGAGTAAAAGGAAAGTTGAGTCTGAGATATATTGGACCTTTTCGAGTAATAAGTCAAAAAGGCACGGTAGCATTTGAATTGGAATTACCAGAAATTTTATCTCAAGTGCATAATGTGTTCCATGTGTCACAACTCCGGAAGTGTTTGAAACCACCGGAAGAACCTATTGACTATGAGAAGTTAAACTTACAACCAGTCCTATCTTAAGAGGAGCAACCAGAAAAGATTCTAGCAGAAAACTGGAAAAGATTACGGAATAGAGCTATCAAATACTGTTTGGTATAGTGGAAGAATCATCCTAAAAGAGAAACAACGTGGGAAAAGGAAGATGATCTACGACGAGACTATCCACACCTGTCCAGGTACCTCACAAAAGAAACTTCAAGACGAAGTTTAGTTTAAGGGGGAGAGGATGTAATACCCCGCAGTTATAGGTTCCGAAAGGGTAGAAATAGGAAGTCTGCATCTTTGCATTCATGCATGTTTGAAAAGTCCATATAATTTTCGCGCTTTTATGCAAAAAGGACTTACACGTCGAACTTTGACAAACGTCGATGATTTGGAAACATGTCAGTGACTAGTAGTCAAGTATTGTCGATATAACCTAAGTCGATAATTTCCAAAACTCTATTTTATAAAAAGGGGTTACTAAATCCTGAGAGTTAAACCCTTGTTGAATATACTTCATCAACCTAAGTTTTAACAACTTATGGTTTGGATTTTCTCTTGTAAATAATAGAAAGGAATTAAAATACATTCTCTAAAAGATTCAATTCTATATCTTTTCTTTATTCCTAACCACCACAAATTTGTATCTCAATAATTTAAGACAAACACATATTTATGACCAAATTTTACAACTCATATCATCACAATATTTCATCTGATAATTCTATATCTTACAAGTGGCATATAAGTGGAGATTTCATCTCAATTCAATAATTGAATACGATCTTTAAAATAAACATTTACATATACTTTCTGTCACAAGGAAAATTACAGACATAAAAAGAAGAAAAACCTAAACTAAATCTTCATCTTGATCTCTTTGAACATCTTCTGATCTGCAAATCAAATACAACACAAATAAAAGAAAAGAGTGGTTATTGTCAAAATGTAGCCAACACCATTTTGGTGCTGGCAGTTCATTATTTGAACTTGGCAATAGCTTAACTCAAGAGAAACTTGAGAAAGCTGGGAATCAATTGGAGATCAAACTTAGGCAACCTAGATCAGACCACCATATCATGCTCTGTTTAATTCAAGGCAACAAGGGGGCAAAGGCTATAACCAGCAAGGGAACAAGTCCCATTTTCTTTTCACAGCAAGTAATAGAAGGCAACAATGCATCATAAGCTAGTTGAGCATGATCAATATTTCAAATACAAATTTAGGCAACTGGCAGCTTTGCAATCTCCAATTGGATGCCAAATCCAATTTAAAAGCCCTCAAAATAAATATGGTATCACATTTACCATTGATTGGTAAATGGACCCAAAAATCCTGAGCCCACTGTTACAAATCATTTCTCAACCCAATCAAAACTTAGCCCAACAGCAAAGCAACCCGAATCCATCAAGTTTACCTCAGCCCTAAGGCAACAGAGGGATTCCAAACAGTTCATAACCACATTGCATAGCAGCAGTCGGCAGGAACTTGATAAGGTCAAGTGAGGTGGAAGGGTAATCCACTGGAAAATATCCACAGAGGGAGGTGAGTTAGTTCATAACCATAATGAACTCCAGCAGCCGGCCAGAGCAAGGATATGATCAAAGAGGTGGAAGAGTTAGCCATAGAGGAGTAAACAAAGGCCAGGCACAGGAATCCATCCTCCAGAGGATAAGAACCTCTTTAAAATAGTGAAAAGAGGCAGCTCGAGGTAGAAGAAGGGCCATTGTAAGCAGCTTACAAGCACATGCAATTATCCTGGTGTCACCACCAGAATCACTCCAAAACTCTATAAATAGAGAGGCCAGCCGAATCCACAGGATACAACACACCCAAGCACAACACATACACATCTCTGAACATGTTCGTCATCAAGAACATTAGCCACAGTACATCTTGCAGCTAGAACTATACACTCTAGGAAAACTGAAGCAGCTAGTAGGAGCAGGCTAGCCACAAGACGCAGGTTGTCAGTTAGCCAGAAGACCAAGCTACTCATCAACAGTAGGTTGATCCTTTGGGTGCTATAGGCAGAGAGGGAGATAATTAGCTAGCTCTGAAATTGACAGAGCCAAGCTAAGCATGTTTTCATGCATGGAAGGGAAGAGTAAATGTGAGGAGCATCTGATCTTATCAGAACAATGTTTAACATGGATTATGCTAAAGAAAGATGAGAGGGAAGTGCAACATCTATTCTTTATACACCTCACACAAGCCAGTGAACCAGGGAACTGGAGAAACTGAGCTTAGCACATCTGTACACTGGAAGAAGCACATGAAAGCATAGAAAAGGAGTTTTTACAAAGCTAAATCTTAGCCGCTTCTGTGTAACTCCAGTAGAGGCATCACACCATGCACAGCTATATTTTCTTAGCCATAGAATAATTCCACACTTGCACAGAGCACAGAACACAGCTACAACATGAGATCAACTCTCAAAACCTAATTCTTTTCACCCAAATCTTTATCTCTGCTACCTAAAAATTCTCCTAAATATATTCTTCATTGTACCCTACTAAACAAAGCACTAACGCATCTAAGACAAACTAAATCATCATCAACAAAGCCTATCCAGTGCATAAGCATGAAATTTAGTACCAGTGAGGAGAGCTTGCGCAGCATAGTAGCTAAGCTAGACCAGAAAGGGAGCTAGGAGAAGATGAGAGCAGAAAGGAGAAAGAGGAGGAAGAATCATACCGTGCGCCCATGGCCGTAACTCCAAGACGACGGGGCAGTGCCCGTGTGGTCTGTGGAGGAGGACCAGAGGAGGAGCACCAGCACCAGCACCCGCAACACGGCGGCACAGAGGGCGAAGCTCTGCGCCAAGCCATGGCGGAGTAACCCGGGGAAGGAGGAGCTCGGTGGAGCCGCGCCGTCACCAAAACCCTAACCCTAGGTTTGCGTTGCGCATGGCCATACTAGGCAGAGAGGAATAGATCGAAGGGGAGACGAAGGTAGAGCGTAGAGAGAGCTCTCGATTGCGCCCTAGCACGGCGGCGGAGCTGGCCGGAGCACGCCGGAATCGGCCGGCGACGGCGAAGGCGAAAGGGGATCATGTCGAGCACGGGAGCGAGAGAGGGGAGAGAGAGGAAGGCAGAAAGTGGTTCGGTCGGTTGGACCGAACCGGTGCGGGTTGACTTGGTTCAACCAAGTAACCGAGGACCTAGTTGCAATTTCTAAGAATTGCTGAATCTAAATCAAATCCAAATTATAAGTCAAACTTTAAATCCCAAATAAGAATCCTAAAATTCAATAAAAATATGTTTTCCACTTAAAATTTTATAAGGATTTCAAAAATGATTTTTACTTTATTTATTGAAAGAGTTTTGTTGAGTGAAATATTCAAAGATCCTTAAGTGGAAATGATTTGAATTGTTTTCCAAAATATTCAAAGATCCTTAAGTGGAAATGATTTGAATTGTTTTACAAAATATTCACGAATCCTTCAGTGGAAATGAATTGAATTATCTTGACAACAGTAAAATAAGTTACCTTTCTATAAGTGATTGTCCTGTTACTTATCCTAGGTAAAACACACAAAGAAGAATCATCTTAAAATGTGAAGGAGGGGATTTTCTAAAAACCTTCAAAAATCATCTCATCTATGCATAATAGCATGATTTGGATTTTCAAACATTGTCTTATAAAGACAATGATGTTGACAGAACACGAGGGTCACGAATCGTCGGAAGCTTTAGACTGCACTACTTGTCAGTCTCAAGGCAAGTTCATTCTTGCATACCGTTTGATGTATTTTTATCAAAGTACTTGCAAAGTTACCTATACGTTCCTTTCACTTGCATCAAAAAGAAAAAGTATTTTCGAATGATGTGGTATATACTATTGGTTGGCGGTGGAACAATGGTAAGATGAATAGGTACGGTGTTCCATCGTATGGGAAGGTATATATCCTTAGGAAATTAATAACCCATGTTCCAGTGATCCTTTCGCCGTAGTGAAAGCATCAACCAATGGACTTTGTATGGGCGGGGTCAGTCAGAGGCTTCTTTTCTCATCCGCATATCCTCGGCAGGCCTACACCGGGTTGGGTCGTTGCGGCGGCCAACAGCGTGGAAGCGCGTGCTCTTCCTGCCCGACGGGGTAATTGGTGGGGAAGCTCGGGAGGGATGATGGGTATGCGTGGAACATGATTCCCCTACCGCATCATAAATGGGCGGATGTGTGTTGATTAGGGAGAAGCTCCACATGGCTGGATGTCCTGAGCCTTGGCTATAACACTCATGGAGTGTAAAGAGAGCATATATAGGGCCAGGCAACTGTTGGGTAAAGTGATGCAACTCTGCAGAGTCAAACAAACAAATTTGTGATATCACAACCGTGTTCCCGGAATGGAACTACGAGATCGAGGCCGGAATGGAGTCCCATTTGGATTCACAAGACCGGTGGAGGCTGTGGACATAGTGTTCAGAATAAAATCAATCTTTTGAAGAAATGTTTTAAAAAAACTTGCATTAAACTATGGTTTACAATCATGGCGGTAGCTAGTGCATGAAACACCTTATCTCTACTTATGCTGAACTTGCTGAGTAACGCTGTTGCTCATCCTTTCCCTTTTGACCCCATGCTTAGACTTTGAGGAGGCAATCAAAGAGGGCTATGGAACTTATCATGAAGACGAGGTGTACTACGAAGAGCATGATCTGTCTGGAGGCGTGGAAGGCGTCGACTACCTGATAGCATATGGCGTAGAAGACGAGGAGGCATAGACTTAGACTCCTGTCTTAAGAACCGGGCCGAGCAATACTAGACTAGTACTACTTAGGTTGTTGAGCCCTATGGTTCTTAGTTTACTTCTTTCTATCGTGAATAAGTTGACCATGGTCAACTGTACCGTAGTTGAAATTCCTCCCATGTCGGAGGAAGACGTTGAAGTTTTTGTACACTTCTGGCTTGTAATCTTTAGCAGTGTGTAATAAAGTGGACCCGTAATGTTTCTGTTGTACTACTCTAGGGGATGTAATATTTACGGATAAGTCCTTCCGTGGGTGTTATGTCACCGACTTGTACACTACAATATGTAGTGGTGTGCTGGGTCACCGCAAGTGTGCAGAAGGAGACACTCGGCATAGATGTCGACACTCGGCAAAGAGCTCTTCCATGTGTCCATACTCGCCGATGTTGATGAGGTACCATGTATGCCGAGTGTTCCACTAGGGACACTCGGCAAACTACACACCTCGGGTAGGATTAGTTCCATGCATTATTTTCCCTATTATGGTAAAATAAATATTGGATGGAATTAATTAATTATACAGTTAGATGGCTAAATTTTCCCTCTCGGAGTTGGCTGCGCCCAAGTGTCGGCGCCGGTCCATGGACTACCCACGACCACGGCCTCCTCCTCGCGCAAGGGCGGTGACCGGGATGCGTAGGTGGTAGACATCAGGAGCGCGATGACAACATTTGTAGGGAGCACGGGTGGAGCAAGGAGATGTTTCAAAGAGAAGAAAGGGAGTTTGAGGAAGATGGCGTGGGGTCCACCTATCATTGTAATACGAATAAAAGTAGGCATTCGGATTCAGAAGTTGCTGGAGTAGAGGAAAAATGAAGGAGAGGCGTTTGCCAAACCCGAGAGTGTATGCTCCTTGGCTTTTTAAATTCCTTTTAAACATATTTTGAAATGTCAAAAAAATTGAACAAAAATGTCGCACTTACATCTCGATTATTTTATGAGCTCACAAAGTCGTTTCACAAAAAAAAAACAGTTATTCTTTGTGTTGTATGTAAAAGATAAAATTGGATGCTAAAAAATGCTTTTCATAGGACATATTTTTATCTTTTTACACAAGTGCCAAAAAATTATCGGGTTTCTTTATGGGGTTTCTAGGAAACTTTGCGTGTGCACTTAGAAAGTCAAGTTGTGTGTTCCAGATTTCTTTTTTATATATATTTTGATTTTTTGTGTGGTAAAAGCATATATGAGTCTTACATGTAAGAGTGAATTTTTAATAATAAAAATTATCAAGCAAATCCCTCGTCGATTTCATATAAAAATCGCCATTATCTTATGAAATTACGGAAATTCAAAATAAAGGTAAACGAAAACAGCACGGATGCTGCAACACCTCATAGTTAAGACCAGATTACAACCAGATCGGCCCAGTTTTGCATAAACATAACATTAACCCAACAGATAGAGTGAGAATAACAACACCTCTCAGTTCTTCAGCCTACTAGCCTAGCAGTGAATTCCACAAAATGGACTCCTATATTACTCTCTCGCCTCTCCCAAAAAGCTCCCTTTTAGAAGTGAGTTTTTCTTCTCTCGTTGGAGATGTTCTAATTTCGACGATGTGCATCGCCGGAACAAGGAAAACGGTCCTTGGATTGTGCGGGAGAACACCGGAAATCCATATCGGGTCATGGGAACAGATGCACCCCACGGCTCAAAAACAATTTTCAAAGTGTCAAAATTTCAAAATAAAATTTGTGGTTATACTTCAAGACATTTTATTTTAACACAAAAATTTCCTAAAGAAAAGATATTTTTTGTGACATATGCAAAAAGACAAATCCGGGCGCTCCAAAATAACTTTGTACGAGATATTTTTTGTCTTTTTTTACACAAATCAGAAAAAATGTCTTTTCATCACGAAACTTTTTGTGTTAACAATAAATGTTCCGAAGTATATCCGGATTCTTTTTTTTTTTAAATTCTAATAAGTTTTTAAAATATTTTATACAACCCGTCACCCGAAACTCCGTGTCCGAGAGAACACTTGTTACATCCATTTGTTCCGGAGCTCCCCACGCATGCAAATACTACATCATCACTGGATTTTCGATGCCGATTTGGCCACAGTGATTTGTCCAATAAGCCACAACCCCTATAGGTTAGGTCTTTTGCTTGTGTACCAAGGACTAGCAGAGAAGGACCTGGGTCAAAGGCCCGCTCCCATGTTGCTGGCCCCCATTTTTCTGCCGATATAGAATTGGCCAATGTCACGGTGCATGGAGCCCTACGACTTGTCCGTTACGTCGTCACTCCAAACGTCACGAACTGATTCCGGCTGGGATCCTCTGCGGCGCCCGCCATGGACCTCCGCACGGTGCGCGCCACGCAACGCGCGCAATGAATCCTCGAATCGTTCGCTTCTTGTTTATGGAAAAACCCCGAATGATTAGTTTGACCCATGGTGTCCATCTTCCTCGTCTCATGCATGGTGCTTAACCGCCACTGGCAGTCAACACTGCATGGATCATGGATCCAGGGCGCAATTGCATTGCATATACTAGGAACTCACGATCGCTTTCTATCCATCTTTTAATTGTTATTTTTGCTGATTGAATAGTCACTCTTTCATCTTTCGCAAAGTTTGACATGTACAGTACACCCCGACGGCTAGAATCGTAACGACAGTGCAGGAAGCTAACAAACGAACACATGTGTCGTTTTTGCAGCAAAAGCAGCGCTAATTCGATCGGAATTTGGGAGCTACGGATTCATGGCCGGCGTGACGCCACCTCGTGCGTATCTCCATGACCACATTCGTCAGATTTTTGTTCAAGCGGTCGCCACACAAAGTTGTAGTGCGCCCCAGTGGCCAAGGATCCGAGCAGCATTCCCACGGAATCCCGACTTGGTGGCTGAGGTGACACACGACGATCGCCGCACGGCGCCGCGCCGCGCCGCGCCCCGCCCCGCCCGTCGTAGCCACACGAGCGGCAGGGGCCCGGGCGTGGTCCGCACCGCAGATGCTGTCCAAGTTGCCGTGGTATCCTCGCCGGGGAAATCATCTGCGTCGTCACCGTCGTGCGCCTCGTCTCGTGTCGTCCCTGTCCGCCGCCGCGTCGCCACATTTCCGTCGCGGATTCAGGCGTCCTTTCGCAGCGGATTATGCTCTCCGGTTGCCTGCACGGTACTGGTGAAAAACATTGGACGCGCGTCGGCGTGTCGGTAGGCCATGCGTGTCGCTTCGTGTAACCAAGCGTCCGTTTATCAGCTCGCCGTGGATGGAAGATTGGTTTTTTATTCCTTTCGATGCCCGTCCTAATTCCCAAAAAGAGATTGCTTTCGGAATCTTCAGTTATCGTTGCGGCATATGCCTCCGTCTCCTCAGGATTTCCCACTTGCGTTGTGTGTGTGTGTGTCTTAAGCTTCCCTGTTCTTCAAGACGCACCGAGTTATTCACGTACAATATACACGAAAAACTGTACAATGGTAATAGATGGTAATAGATGGGAGGGGGATAAACGAACGGTGAGGCACATGGTGGCGGTGATGCATGGTCAAACTGTCGAGCATAAAATACAGCACGAGGTGGTCGCTGGTGACTTGCCGCGGAAGAAGGCTCGAGTAGCAAATCCTTCGTTTCATTTCCTAACGCCATGTGTGCGTCCTGCAGGACGCACTTGTTCGCTTCTGTGAAGCTTCCCCTGCTCTGCTTCGTTCCTCTGCTCGCACCACGAACACGTATATATTGGTGGCCGAACACCTCAAGTGCCCAAACACCATTTGCTTCTGCAACTCCACCACACCTCCGATCGCTTACACCCTTCCCTCTCTCTAGCCGCACGCGTGGTCGGACATGGCCGCCTGTGTCGACAAGTGGAACCCGGCATACTCCAGCTGCCGCCTCTCCGGCTCCATCTACCGCTACATGCCGGACTGCGTCATGGACTGCCCGGCGGTGTCCGTGGCCGGGGACGCGAACGGCAACGGCTGCTGCGACACCGGCGACGAGGTCTGGGACGAGATGTGCGCGGAGGCGCAGGCCGACGCGGAGTCCGAGCCGCTCCTGGGCATGTTCTACGCGGACCTCGTCCTCTCGCGCCCCTCCCTGGAGGCCGCCCTCGCCGCGCACCTCGCCGCCAAGCTCTGCGTCCCCGGCGCGCTCCCGCAGGACGCGCTGCGTGACCTCCTCGCCGGCGCGCTGACAGCGCACCCGGAGGCGAGCCGGGACACGCGCGCCGACCTCCTGGCCGCGCGCGACCGCGACCCGGCCTGCGCCAAGATGGTCCACTGCTTCCTCTACTACAAGGGCTTCCTCGCCCTCCAGGCGCACCGCGCCGCGCACGCGCTCTGGTCCGAGGGCCGCCACGCCGCGGCGCTGCTCCTACAGAGCCGCGCCTCCGAGGTGTTCGGCGTCGACATCCACCCCGGGGCGCGCATCGGGGCCGGCATCCTGCTCGACCACGCCACGGGGGTCGTCATCGGGGAGACGGCCGTCGTGGGGGACGACGTCTCCATCCTGCACGCCGTCACGTTGGGAGGCACGGGGAAGGTGTCCGGCGACCGGCACCCCAAGGTCGGGGACGGCGTGCTCATCGGCGCCGGTGCCAGCGTGCTGGGCAATGTGCGCGTTGGTGATGGAGCCAAGATCGGTGCCGGCGCGGTCGTGCTCCGGGACGTGCCGTGCGGAACCACGGCGGTCGGAAACCCGGCCAAGGCGATCGGGAAGAAGGCGGCGCCGCAGCGGCGGCCGGAGGACCAGCCAGGGATCACCATGGAGCAGAGGTGGTCGGATTTCGTGATTTGAAGGTCTCGTTACTTGTTTAGTGCAAGCGCGGGAGTGTTTTCCTCCTCATGATATTTGTGGCTGGTTGATGACCGCAATTATCCTAGAGCTCAGTTAGACATTGAGCCTGGAGCAATCCCATACACTGGTCTTTTTCTTTTTTGCTTCTTCTTCTTTTTTATAATGAACTTGTGAGCTTTATTACAATTATTTGCAACTAGAGCCGACATGCAGGTCGGTGTTGCATCCCATAACAAACTGCTCGCATCTGATTTGCCTAATTGTGCTAAATTATGCGTCATTCCACACTGCTCACACACTCCACCTTCTCGACATCAATGTCGCTATAAACCTTGAACAACTCACGGCTTCACTATGTGTGGCACTCCGATATGCTGTTTTTTTTTCTAAGAAACTTCTGAGCTTTATTAACTAGGCGAAAACTTATCACAATGGTTTGCAACTAGAGCCGACACGCAGGTCGGTGTTGCATCCCTTAACATACTACTCGCACACAATTTGCGTAATTGCGCTAAATTATGGGTCACTTCATTGCTCACACGCTCCACCTTCTTGATATAAATGTCACGATAAATCTTCAGCGACTTACGGGCTTCACGATACGTACTCGAGCAGTCTGATTTGTCCTGATCTTGGCTTGAGATTATTTCAACGGCGCCGATGTAGATAGACTCTAGTGTTGCTGGCCATCTACCGAGGTTTTGCTTCAAATTTTATGAAATAATAACAAAACAAAAAAAATCCAGCGAAACATCTATTAGCTCCTTTGTAATATGCACTGCTTTCTCTATTGATCTCTTAGATGATCATTTTCTCTATGTGTTTTTCCCGGGGAGCATTCTCTTTCGTTACTATGTGAAATTTTTTCCGATAAAGGGAGTTTTATTAAGTTTTAAGCATCACATCCAGACTCTGCATAATTAGGATGCACATAGCCGACGAGTTCAGTACTGCGAAACACAAAAAAAAGGCGAATTACATATCATGATGAGAAATTGTAAAAACGCCTAAGATGGTTGATACGTCTCAAACGTATCTATAATTTTTTAGTGATCCATGCTAGTTTTGTAATATTGTCACATGTTTTTACTGTCATTTATATCATTTTTTATGCATTTTTTCGGACTAACCTATTGACAAGATGCCCAGTGTCAGTTCTCTGTTTTTGCTGTTTTTGTATTTTAGAAAATTTACTTCTGTAAATATTACCGGAATTGGACGAAAATTTACGGAGAATTTTTACTCGACGAAAGACACTAGAAGACCAAAGGGGAGCCTCAGGGGCCACCCACAGGGCGCAGGCGGCCTCCTGCCGCGGCCCCCCTATGACCCGCGGGTGGGGACTGCTGCTGTATTAAAATAAGTTGGGTGGTCCTCCAAGCGAAGACGGAATTGCAGCTAGTAGCAGTTTTCCCTCGTTTAACGAACCGAGATTTATCGAACCAGTAGGACTTTGAAATCAACAACGAGGTGAATGTTAAAGATCTCTGGCACTTGACCTTCAACAAACGTGGACCTGCACACACTCAATCAAAATACTTTGCCCCCAACGACGGAAAGGTTGTCAATCTTTCCGGTCTCACAGAAAACAAAGCGGTTAATTGTATGATGAAATAGATAAAATTTAAAAAGTGACCAGAGGAATATTGATAATTAAAAGCAAGTAAATGAGGTTGTAAACAATGTAAAAAGATGGACCGGAGGTCATGGGTTCACTAGTGGAGTCTCTCAAGTAAATAAAATATGCATGTGATTGGTGAATGAATTACAGCTAGGCAATTGACAAGATCATGACACAAACCCAATTTAGCTATGACAAAAAGGACATGATAATAATTATGGAGACATCACGACAAGGAACAAAGACCGTTGAGTCCAACTACGTTTTTGTCTAAAAAGTCCACCGTGGGATCGCTATCCAGTCTGTCACCCAATGGTATTAAGTTGCAAGCAACAAACAATTGCATTAAGTAAAGTGCATGAAGTAAGCAATACTAATATCAAAATAGACATTAACACCGCTGTTTTGCCCTTAGTAGCAACAGCACACCCTCACCCTTAGACGTTTCTGTCACTCGTGCCCAGGAACAAAAGGGAGCATGAACCCATTATCTAGCATAAATACTCTCTCTTGTAGATACACACAATCACTTGGCCAAAGCAACTACGCACATCGGAGAGCATGCAAGAACATAATTACTCATATAAGAATCATGCACAATCTGAACATAACTTCATAATCCATCGAATCCCAACAAACACATCGCATAGCATTATAATAATCGATCTTGATCATGTTAGGCAGCTCACAAGATCATAAGACATGAAGCACAACAGAGAGAGATTACCAACTAGATACTGCCATGGACCCGTAGTCCAAGGTGAGACTACTCACAAATCATCCCGGAGGAAGGCATGACGATGAAGAGCTCTCCGGGATCGATCTCCCCTCCGGTAGAGTGCCGGGATCAGCTTCAGATTGGACCCCGAACTATGGTTTTCGGTGACGGCGCATCGGGGTCGAGTTTCTGGAAAATAATGGCCGCCTCGATATTTTTAGGTTTTCAGGGATTTTATAGACGTCGGAGGGGGCCGAGGGGGTGCCCCAGGAGCAGGGGCAGGCCCCACCCGCGGGTCCTAGGGGGCCGCGGCAGGAGGCCGCCTGCGCCCTGTGGGTGGCCCCTCAGGCTCCCCTTTGGTCTTATGGTGTCTTTCGTCGAGTAAAAATTCTCCGTAAATTTTCGTCCAATTCCGAGAATATTTCCAGAAGTAAATTTTCTGAAATACAAAAACAGCAAAAACAGGGAACTAGCACTGGGCATCTTGTCAATAGGTTAGTCCGACAAAATGCATAAAAATGATATGAATGACAGTAAAAACATGTGACAATATCACAAAACTAGCATGGATCACTCAAAAATTATAGATACGTTTGAGACGTATCAGCATCCCCATGCTTAACTCCTACTCGTCCTCGAGTAGGTAAGTGATGACAAATAATTTTTTATGAGACATGCAACCAACACAATCTTGATCAAGATAGTAATGCAAAGCACATGAAGTGAATAAGGTGATACAAAACAATTGTCTATAGTTGACATTAAGCAAACAATGATTAACAAATGCTAGCTAACAAATGCTAGAAACTTTTCATGAATAAGTGCGTTGGAGACATGGAACCATACATAAGTTTTAGAAAGAAGAATTGCGAATTATGTCTCCAATGTAAAGTATCAATCATTCTTCAAAGCATCTAATTAGTCATTCATGAAAATAGCCAAGCTCAAGTCAGGTGTCCTAATCCATCTACATCACAAATCAATTGTTTCGAAGTCTACTCAACTAGTGCAAGTAAGAAGTGGCTTTGGCACCATGATTTTATGGTAGAGAGAACAATGATGGAGGTTTGGAAGGTCAAAAAGAAAGGCTCAAACAGTGGAGAAAGTAACCACAAGACAGAAGGAAGTCCAGTAGTTGACACTGTATGAGGAGTAGTGATTGCCATGCAACGGATGCACATAGAGCTATAAGTGTATGAAAGCTCTCCAATGGAACTAGTGGGGGTGCATCCAACTTGCTTGCTCATGAAGACCTAAAGCTCACTTGAGGAGGCTCATCCTTGGAATATACAAGCCAAGTTCTATAACGTTAATTCCCCACATAGTTATACAAATGAAACATGAAAACTCTCTATAATGAAGTGTAGGTGCTAACTAGCACAAGTGTGAAACAAAGTATAGTAGTGCTGCCCCCTCTCTCTTTTATATTTCTCTTTTTTTAAATTGTGGCCTCCGTGGATCTTTTAAATTTTCTCTCATTGGTCTCTTTTGGACTCTTTTATGTGGCCACTTTGGACTCTTTTCAATATGCTCACAGGTAGGGGCAACACTTTATTTTTACAAGATGATCATCACACTTTTGGTACTCATAACTCATAAGACTAATACATGATGTATAAAAGAAGATATGCATGATCGAGCGTAGTATGGAAAAAAATGTAGAACATGTGGCAAGCCACGCTGCACACTAACTCAATGATCAAGCAAACTATATGATAATGAAGAACGACATCAAGTCATGTAATGTAATGATGGATGTTGCATGGCTATGTATCTCGGAACGACTATGGAAATGCCGTGATAGGTAGGTATGGTGGCTGTTTTGAGAAAGATAGTTGGCTTATGTGTAGGAGAATGATGTCTACTACATGCTTCTATTCTTGTAGATTTGTTGGGCCTCCAAACGCAGAGGTTTGTAGGACATCGGCAAATATCCCTTAAGTGAGTAACCCAAGGTTTAACAAATCCACGGGAGGTAGAGGTCAAAGATATCCCTCTCAAGCAACCCTGCAACTAAGATACAAGAAGTCTCTTGTGTCCCCAACACACCTAATACAATTGTCAGTTGTATCGGTGCACTAGTTCAGCGAAGAGATGGTAAAATGCAAGTGATATGGATGGTAAAAGGTGATTTTGTAATTCTGTAATAAAAATGGCAGCAAGCAAACAAGTGACAAAAGTGACTAAAAATGTTGTATCAATGCTTGGAAACAAGGCCTAGGCTTCATACTTTCACTAGTGACTACTCTCAATATCATTAACATAATTAAACACATGATAGTTCCCATAAAAATACATGCGTGGTAGACGTTACTTGGAGATCATTCTTTTGTGGATCAAATAGGATGAGAATTGCGTAGGGCTACGAAAGCACACCTTAATGTTCGTATTCCACAGCTATGGACACTTCATACTATCACTATCCGCATCCAAAGATAGTACTAACAAACACCACAACCTATTTCTTGAATAGTCTCTTTCTTCAGTAACACAAGCATCAAGAAACCTTATGATCTATTCAATCCAAAAAATAAAGAACAAACTCATGATGAAGATCCTTCCAATCTATTATCCATAGAGTCACACACGGCACCTACACTGTCACCGAGATACCGTGATCACAACGGTGACTCCGGAAATTGTACTAAATAACATCACTTGAGCAAAATTATATCCATTACACATAGGGAAACATCATGTATTCAACTATACTAAGAAAGCTCATGATCACAACGAAGATCACATCATGGGAGAGAGAGATAACCACATAGCTGCTTGTATAAGCCTCAGCCCGGTGAGGGACTACTCCCTCCTCATCGCGGGAAGCAGCGGTGTTGATGGAGATGGCTCCTGCGGTCGATCCCCCCTCTGGCAGGGTGCCGGAACAGGATCAATCTGACCCCCTGAACTAGGATTTTCAGTGACGGCGCGTCGGGGTCAAGTTTCTGGAAAATAATCTCCGCCCCCTCGGTTTTAGGTCAAAAGGGATTTTATAGGCGTCGGATGGGGGCCGAGGCGGTGCCTAGAGGGAAGGGGCGGGCCCCACCCACGGGTCAAGGTGGGGTCGCGGCTGCTACCCGCCCCTGACCCCTGGGTGGCCCCCCAGGTCGCCCTTTGGTCCACGGTTGTCTTCCGTCGCATAAAAAATCTCCGTAAATTTTGAGGGCAATCCGACGATATTTCCTGTTGTGACTTTTCTGAAATACAAAAACAGCAAAAACATGGAACTGGCACTTGGCATCTTGTCAATAGGTTAGTCTGACAAATTCATAAAAATGATATATTTGATAGTAAAAACATGTGACAATATCACAAAACTAGAATGGATCACTCAAAAATTATAGGTACGTTTGAGACGTATCAGCATCCCTAAGCTTAACTCCTACTCGTCCTCGAGTAGGTAAGTGATAACAAAATAATTTTTGATGAGACATGCAACCAACACAATCATGATCAAGACAGTAATGTAAAGCATATGATGTGAATGAAGTGATACAAAACAATTATCTATAGTTGATAGCAAGAAAGCAATGAATAACCAAGTTGAATCATTCAAGCAAAACCTTTCATAATTAGTACGTTAAAGACATGAAAGCAATGTGATCCACATATTTGATTAATTCTCAAAGTTAACAATTCCATGACAAAAGTGTTTGAGAATCAAAACAAAGAAGATGCAAGTTTTAGCAAAAAGCTTCAACTTCCAATGGTAAAGTCAATATAAAGATTCATGTTTAATCTGACAATGCAATATAATCAATGATACCCAGGGTCAATGCTAGATGTTTGCTTTGGTGGAGATGGAAGGAAGAGAAAAACTGACTCAACATTAAAAGTAAAAGAAAGGCCCTTCGCAGAGGGAAGCAGGGATTAGTCATGTGCTAGAGCTTTTTGTTTTTTTTTATGAAACAGAAGTAAAACAATTTTGAGATATGCATGCTTTCGTCAACGACTTCACAACAGAGAAGCTATCTAGTCCCCCATAACAAGCAAGGCTTTTAGACTTGTGAGAGTAGCTGGTTTTTAGAGGAGCGAGTACGCTCCTCTTTCTCCTTGGTTTCACCACTGTCCAATGTTTTGAGCTGATTTCTCAGATTTTCATTGCGCGGAGGAGAATGGTGAGTTATATTTATATTTTGCTTAAGCTGCTCTCGGGTTGATTCAAGTGAAGACGTTATCCATCGACACCGGGTGAAAGGGGGGAAATGACCTTGCTCGTCACGAGTTATATCTAGCTCTCTACTGCTCCCTCATGGTTTAAAAACAGAGGCACAAAAAGGAGTATTTTGAATTTTTAAAGATAGCACATGACAAATTTACTTGGAATGGCAGGAAATACCATGCATAGGTAGATATGGTGGACTCAACTGGCAAGATAGTTTGGCTTTGGGATTTGGATGCACGAGTGAACCATACACTCAGTACGGATTTTTGGGCTTAGCAAAGAAGGTATTTGAAGCAAACATCTAAAATTAACCGGTAACAGAGTAGCATAAGACATTTATCAATCATAACCATAAAAGCTCCACATCGTCTCCAATGTTGACCAAACAATTCTTTTGATGGAAAGATTAGCTTAATGAATTAACAACTATGAAACACCACACAGTTTTAAGTTTTTAACAGTATTTCTTTACTAATCAATTGCACTCAAATAACCAGCAAGTTTAAGCATTCATCTTAATATCTCAAAACAAATGAGAAGTATCAATTATCGACACAATGATATACAATACTCTGCATGCTTTCGTTTTATTCCAATATCACATGCATAGCATTTTATCATTCTAACAAATCAACCAAGCAACCAAAACAACTCTCTAACAAATATAAGTGAAGAACATGAGAGTTTAACAACAACTACTAGCAGCTCTAAACAAGATAAAAGCTAAAAGTGAGAGCTTACTAGCAAACAAACAGTAGCTAAGAATACTCAACAAGATATAAGCGAAGCAAAGGAGTATTCAAATAAAAAAGCGGAGCGTGTCTCTCTCCCACACAAG
The DNA here is from genome assembly GCA_012064385.1 of Puccinellia tenuiflora. Classification (NCBI taxonomy): domain Eukaryota; kingdom Viridiplantae; phylum Streptophyta; class Magnoliopsida; order Poales; family Poaceae; genus Puccinellia; species Puccinellia tenuiflora. The sequence goes on along the minus strand of QRDG01000292.1, from coordinate 495,870 downwards.
ATGGATAGGATCCAACATGAATATGACCAGCAAACAAACAAAACAAAACTAAAGGCAAAATAAAATGACGCTCCAAGAATAGCACATAATATGTAAAGTGATAAAAACTTAGTTCAACGAAGACGACCTCATGATAGTCGATGAAGAAGAGGGGATGCCTTGGGCATCCCCAAGCTTTGACGCTTGATGGTTCTTGATATTCAGAGGGGGTGCCATGGGGGCATCCCCAAGCTTGAGCTCTGATCCATCTTCAATTTCTTCATTATCCTCTCCTTTGAAACTTAAAAACTCCTTTAACACAAAACTTCTCATAGACTGATTAGAGGGTTAGTGCTCATAAATTAAAATGCACACATGTTCAACTCTAGATAAATTGCAAACAACTTTATTGGGTATTAGATACTGTTTACTAAGCCTCAATGTGGCACTCCTCCTCAAGAGTATCACATTTGACGATAGTAAAGAGACGAATACAAAATAAAAGCAGAATCTGTCAAAAACTGAACAGTCTGTACAGATCGAATTGTTCGAGGCACTTCTGTAGCTCAAATCAGAAAAGTCAAAACTAACGAAAGATAGCTAAAAGTATCAGGCTTGCTGTCTAAAAATTTCAGAAAAAGATAAAATTCAGGGATTTTCTAGATTTTCGAACAGTGAAGGACAGAAATCTGTTTCTGGACAGCAAAACAACACCTCGCACTTTCAATGCATTAGAGGCTAAACTTGGCACAAAAAACCAAAAGAAAAAGATACAATGAAATTGCTACAGAGGCAACAACTTCATGACTCAAGAAAAACAAAAACAAACTGAAAGAAAAGAAAACATGGGTTGCCTCCCAACAAGCGCTTTTCTTTTAAGCCTTTTAGCTAGACATGATAATTTTAATGATGCTCTCATAAGAATAAGAGTTGGAACGCAAAAGAGAGCATCATGAAGAAAATATCACACACATTTAAGTCTAACTCTCTTCCTATGTATAGGCATCTTGTAAGAAAATAAATCATTGGAGCATAAAGTATTAAGCATAGGAAGGCAAAGCAAGTGCAACATTAAAACTTTCAACATAAAGAGGGGAAACTTCATAAGATGAAAATTTATATAACCACGTTTCCCTCTCTCATAATAACTTTTAGTAGAATCATAAGAAAACTCAATAACATAGCCATCACATAAAGCATTTTTCTTATGATTCACATGCATAAAAGTATTATTATTACTCTCCACATAAGTAAAATCTTTCTCATTAGTATTAGTGGGAGTAACACAATCATAATCATCATTGTAATCATCATAAATAGGAGGAATATCATAATCATAATAAAAAAATTCCATTAAACCGAACTAGTGAAATAAAAACAAGAAACAAAAAGATTTAATTGCAAGATCTAAAGAAGATACCTTCAAGCACTCACCTCCCCAACAACAATGCTAGAAATTAGCTTCGTCGTCAGAGTGTGAGTACCGTTTACCTTACCTCCCCGACAACGGCGCCAGAAAAGATCTGGATGTCTACTACACGCTTCTATTCTTGTAGACTTGTTGAGCCTCCAAGTGCAGAGGTTTATAGGACAGCGGCAAATTTCCCTTAAGTGAGTAACCCAAGGTTTATCGAATCAACGGGAGGTTGAGGTCAAAGATATCCCTCTCAAGCAACCCTGCAATTAAGATACAAGAAGTCTCTTGTGTCCCCAACACACCTAATACAATTGTCAGTTGTATAGGTGCAATAGTTCGGCGAAGAGATGGTAAAATGCAAGTGATATGGATGGTAAAAGGTGATTTTGTAATTCTGTAATAAAAATGGCAGCAAGCAAACAAGTGACAAAAGTGACTAAAAACGGTGTATCAATGCTTGGAAACAAGGCCTAGGCTTCATACTTTCATTAGTGACTACTCTCAACATCATTAACATAATTAAACACATGATAGTTCCCACAAAAATACATGCGTGGTAGACGTTACTCGGAGATCATTCTTTTGTGGATCAAATACGATGAGAATTGCATAGGGCTACGAAAAGCACACCTTAAAGTTCGTATTCCACATCTATGGACACTTCATGCTATCACTATCCGCATCCAAAGATAGGACTAACAAACACCACAACCTATTTCTTGAATAGTCTCTTTCTTCGATAACACAAGCATCAAGAAACCTCATGATCTATTCAACCCAACAAATAAAGAACAAACTCATGATGAAGATCCTTCCAATCTATTATCCATAGAGTCACACACAGCACCCACACTGTCACTGAGATACCGTGATCACAACGGTGACTCCGGAAATTGTACTGAATAACATCACTTGAGCAAAATCATATCCATTACACATAGGGAAACATCATGTATTCAACTATACTAACAAAGCTCATGATCACAATGAAGATCACATAATAGGAGAGAGACATAACCACATAGCTACTTGTATAAGCCTCATCCCCGGTGAGGGACTACTCCCTCCTCATCGTGGGAAGCAGCGGTGTCGATGGAGATGGTTCCGGCGGTCGATCCCCCCTCCGGCAGGGTGCCGGAACAGGATCAATCTGACCCCCGAACTAGGGTTTTCGGTGACGGCGCGTCGGGGTCGAGTTTCTGGAAAATAATCGCCGCCCCCTCGGTTTTAGGTCAAAAGGGATTTTATAGGCGTCGGAGGGGGCCGAGGCGGTGCCCAGAGGGCAGGGGCGGGCCCCACCCACGGGTCAAGGTGGGGCCGTGGCTGCTACCCGCCCCTGGCCCCTGGGTGGCCCCCCAGGTCGCCCTTTGGTCCACGGTTGTCTTCCGTCGCATAAAAAATCTCCGTAAATTTTGAGGGCAATCCGACGATATTTCCTGTTGTGACTTTTCTGAAATACAAAAACAGCAAAAACAGGGAACTGGCACTTGGCATCTTGTCAATAGGTTAGTCCGACAAAATGCATAAAAATGATATATTTGATAGTAAAAACATGTGACAATATCACAAAACTAGCATGGATCACTCAAAAATTATAGATACGTTTGAGACGTCTCAGAGAACAGGATGAAGTTCTCCCTCAGAGTTGGATGTGCTCGCGAAGTATGCACCAATCTCAATGTGAGAGAGGGCATTGCGCAGCACCGAAGAGGCTAGCAAAATATGGAAGTGGATGTGCCGAAAACCAAAACTCAACAATGCATTTCGTATATTGCAAACAACTAGCAGTTTCAATGTTCCACAAATGGCTAGAGACACCCCGTGAGGGATCGTGGCGGTGACACAAGTGCCCCGTTGGCTTCCCCGACTGTTGCAGTAACTACCCACTAGGAAATTATTTTCAACTTAGTAGAATTCATGACACATTAGCATTGTTGACTTAGGTTGTTTAGTTCAGAAAAGTACGGCTCCACGCTTTAATAACACCTCTCCACTAATCAGCTCTAACACCATTAAACAACACATTTTAACCATTAGTTATTTAGTGCCTCAAGACAATTGAAGGGTACCAAATTATCCACATAGTGATCTACAAGACTATGCAGGTTTTTCTACTTCATACCACTGCACATGCATAGCATTTTTTTCGATCTAACACATTAACCAAGCAACCAAAACAACTCCCCAACAAATATAAATGAAGAACAAGAGAGTTTAACTTAACAACTAGCAGCTCTAAACAAGATAAAAGCTAAAAGCGTGAGCTTACTAGAAAACGGACAGTAGCTAAGAATACTAAAAAAGATATAAGCGAAGCAAAGTAGTATTCAAACGAAAAAGCGGAGCGTGTCTCTCTCCCACACAAATAAAGCTAGGATCCAACAAAGATATGACCAGCAAGCAAACAAACAAAACTGAAAGTAAAAAGACGCTCCAAGCATAGCACATAATATGTAAAGTGATAAAAACGAAGTTCAACGAAGACGACCTTATGATAGTCGATGAAGATGAGGGGATGCCTTGGGCATCCCCAAGCTTTGAGTCTTGATAGTTCTTGATATTCAGAGGGGGTGCCTTGGGGACATCCCCAAGCTTGAGCTCTGATCCATCCTCGATTTCTTCATATTCCTCTCCTTTGGAACTTAAAAACTCCCTTCACACAAAACTTCTCATAATTTGATTAGAGAGTTAGTGCTCATAAATTAAAATGCACATGTGTTAAACTCATGAAAAATTGCAAACCAACTTCATTAAACATTAGCTACTGTTTACTAAGCCTCAATGTGGCACTCCACCCCTAGAGTATCACATATGACGATGGTAAAGAGACAAATGCAAAATAAAAAAAGAATCTGTCAAAATCTGAACAGTCTGTAAAGATCGAATTTTTCGAGGCACTTCTGCAGCTCAAATCAAAAAACTTAAAACTAACGAAAGATATATAAAAGCATCAGGCTTGCTTTAAAAAATTATCAGAAAAATATAAAATTCTGGCGATTTTAGGATTTTTGTGCAACAGGCGCACAGAATCTGTTTTTGGACAGCAACACAATACCTCGCACTTTCAATGCATTAGAGGCTAAACTTGGCACAAAAAACCAAAAGAAAAAGATACAATGAAGTTTCTAAGAGTTAATAACATCATGACTCAAGAAAATCAAAAAACAAACTGAAAATAAAAGATGGGTTGCCTCCCAACAAGCGCATTTTTTAACGCCTTTTAGCTAGGCGCAATGCCAAATATCAAGTTTTTCCAGAGGCCTTTGCAACATCAAGAGCATAGCTTGACCTTATGATTGATTCAAAAGGAAGCTTCTTTCTCTTTCTAGGAAAGTGTTCCATCCCTTTTTAAAGGGGGAACTGAAACCTTATATTTCCCTCTTTCATATCAATAATAGCACCAACAGTTCTCAAAAACGGTCTTCCCAAAATAATAGGACAAGAAGCATTGCACTCAATATCCATAATAATAAAATCAACGGGAACATAATTATCATTAACAACAATAAGGACATCATCAACTCTACCCAAAGGTTTCTTTTTAGAAGAATCAGCAAGATGAACATTTAAATAGCACTCTTCCAAAGGATTTAAATCAAGCATATTATAGAAACTTTTAGGCATAACGGAAACACTTGCACCAAGATCACATAAGCATTGCAATCAAAGTCATTTATTTTCATCTTAATAGTGGGTTCCCAACCATCTTCTAACTTCCTAGGGATAGAGGTTTCAAGCTTTAGTTTTTCTTCCCTAGCCTTGATAAGAGCATCGGTAATGTGTTTGGTAAAGGCAAGATTTATTTTACTAGCATCCGGTGTCTTAGCAAGTTTCTGTAGAAACTTAACGACTTTAGTAAGATTGCAATTATCAAAATCAATTTTATCATCTCTAAATAAACTAGAAGGATCCTCTTTGGTGGTTTGGATAGTATAAACTTTAACAGTTTTCCTATTTATTTTAGCAATTCTAGCTTCTTCAGCCTCTCTAGCCCACCTAGCTTTCAAGAGAGCCATCATCCTTTCATTTTCATTAATTTGAAGAGAGATAGAATTTAAAGTTTCAGTATGTTTGTCTTGATTTGGAGTGGTTCTAATTTTCAAAATTTCAACATCATGAGCAAGAACGTCTACTTTAGAGACTAGACTATCCAGTTTTTCCAACTTCTCTTCAACAGTTTTGTTAAAAGCTTTTTGCAAAGTGATAAATTCCTTTAAAACATTTTCAAGATCAGAGGACACATTCTTATTAGGATTATAAGAATTACCATAAAAGTTGCCATTATTGGGAGGATGAGGCTTATAGTTGTTACTACCAAAATTATTTCGATATGCATTATTGTTGAAGTTGTTTCTATTAAGAAAATTAACATCAACTTGATCCTTTTCTTGGGAAATTAATGAAGCAAGTGGAACATTATTGGGATCAATATTAGACTGATTGGTAGCAAGCATAGACATAATCATATCAACCCTATCACTCAAAGAGGAGATTTCCTTGACAGAATTTACCTTCTTACCACTTGGAGCTCGTTCGGTGTGCCATTGTGAATAATTTGTCATCATCTCATCCAAGAGTTTAGTTGCTGCACCTATTGTTTTGGACATGAAGGTGCCTCCCGCGGCCGAGTCCAAAAGGTTCCTTGAAGAAAAATTCAAACCTGCATAAAAAGTTTGGATAACCATCCCGCATAGTTAATCCATGCGTGGGACAATTCTTAACCATAGATTTCATTCTTTCCCAAGCTTGAGCAACATGTTCATTATCAAATTGTCTAAAGTTCATAATGTTACTCCTTAGTTGTATGATTTTAGTAGGTGGATAATATTTTCCAATAAAAGCATCTTTGCATTTAATCCAAGAATCAATGCTATTTTTAGGCAAAGACAATAACCATTCTTTTGCTCTCCCTCTCAAAGAGAAAGGGAAAAGTTTCAGTTTTATGATGTCACTTTCTACCTCTTTATAATTTTGAATATCACATAACTCAACAAAGTTATTTAAATGAGGGCGGCATCATCAGTACTAGCACCAGAAAATTGCTCTTTCATAACAAGATTTAGCAAGGCAGGCTTAATTTCATAAAATTCCGCTTTAGTAGCGGGTGGAGCAATTGGAAAGCATATGAAATCATTGTTATTAGTGCTAGTAAAGTGACACAACTTGGTGTTTTCAGTAGAAGACATAATGATAAGATAAAATAACAAGACAGGAATAAAGACTACACTAATTTTTTCGGTTTTAAAATTTTGAAACAGGAAAATAAACTAAACGAGATATAAAGCAAGCAGGACAAAAACAAAGTAAAAATATTGAGAGTATGAGACTCCCCTTGATGTAGCTCCAAAGTCCCCGGCAACGGCGCCAGAAAAGGCCCGCCTTGCTCCTGGGGCACCCCCTCGGCCCCCTCCGATGCCTATAAAATCCCTAGAAAACTAAAAAAGTCGAGGCGGCCATTATTTTCTAGAAACTCGACCCCGACGCGCCGTCACCGAAAACCATAGTTCGGGGTCCAATCTGAAGCTGATCCCGGCACTCTGCCGGAGGGGAGATCGATCCCGGAGGGCTCTTCACCGTCATGCTTTCCTCCGGGATGATTTGTGAGTAGTCTCATCTTGGACTACGGGTCCATGGCAGTAGCTAGTTGGTAGTCTCTCTCTCTTGTGCTTCATGTCTTATGATCTTGTGAGCTACCTAACATGATCAAGATCGATTATTGTAATGCTATGTGATGTGTTTGCTGGGATCCGATGGATTATGAAGTTATGTTCAGATTGTGCATGATTCTTATATGAGTAATTTATGTTCTTGCATGCTCTCCGATGTGCGTAGTTACTTTGTCCAAGTGATTGTGTGTATCTCCAAGAGAGGGTATTTATGCTAGATAATGGGTTCATGCCCCCTTTTGTTCCTGGGCACGAGTGACAGAAACGTCTAAGGGCGAGGGTGTGCTGTTGCTACTAAGGGTAACACAGCGGTGTTAATGTCTATTTTGATATTAGTATTGCTTACTTCATGCACTTTACTTAATGCAATTGTCTGTTGCTTGCAACTTAATACCGTTGGGTGACAGGCTGGATAGCGATCCCACGGTGGACTTTTTAGAGAAATTCGCAGTTAGACTCAACGGTCTTTGTTCCTTTTCGTGATGCCTCCATAAATATTATCATGTCCTTTTTGTCATAGCTAAATTGGGTTTGTGTCATGATCTTGTCAATTGCCTAGCTGTAATTCGTTCACCCATCACATACATATTTTATTTACTTGAGAGACTCCACTAGTGAACCCATGGCCCCCGGTCCATCTTTTTACATCGTTTACAACCTCATTTGCTTGCTTTTAATTATCATCATTCCTCTGGTCACTTTTCATATTTTATCTATTTCATCATACAATTAACCTCTTTGTTTTCTGCGAGACCGGAAAGATTGACAACCTTTCCGCCATTGGGGGCAAAGTATTTTGGTTGAGTGTGCGCAGGTCGACGTCTGTTGAAGGTCAAGTGCCAGAGATCTTCAACATTCACCTCGTTGTTGATTTTAAAGTCCTACTGGTTCGATAAACCTCGGTTCGTTAAACGAGGGAAAACTGCTACTAGCTGCAATTCCGCCTTCGCTTGGGGCACCACCCAACTTATTTTAATACAGCAGCAAGCTCTTTTCTGGCGCCGTTGCCGGGGACTTTGGAGATACAGCAAGGGGAGTCTCATACTCTCAATCTCTTTACTTTGTTTCTGTCTTGCTTGTTTTATATCTCGTTTAGTTTATTTTCCTGGTGCAAAATTTTAAAACCCAAAAAAATTAGAGTAGTCTTTATTTTCGTTTTGTTAGTATGCTTAGTTATTTACTTGTTCTCAATGGTTAACTTCTTTGAAACTAGATCTTATTGGCAAGGCGGGTTCACAGAGGAACAAAAAGAATACTATAAGGAATACCTATTGTCTAAAAAAGGGATACATTTATGGAACATAATAAATCAACTAAACAATTATGCTAGAGACTTGTGCTTTAAATATGACATATCTTATTGTTGTGATGAATCTTTATGTTGTTTGAATTTTGAACACCTTCCTTTCCAATGTGCTTGCAATGATACTGAAATCTTAGCATCTTATGCTAAGGGAAACTATGATTTTTATGATGTGAAACAAATAGAAGAATTTGTTGCTTGTAAGGGTGCTTATGAAATTACTTCTTTGCTTGAAAATGTTGATGATGCTCCTTATAAATCTGAAAGTTTTGCTATACTTAAATATTGCATGGATAATTACAAAGATGATAATGCTTATATTACTGAATATCTTATGGGTTTATCTCCCCCAGAGGAAGAGACTAATGCCATGCAGGAGCCTATGGAAGAAGAAATTGCTGAAATTGGAAGCTCATTAGATGATAAAGAGGAGGAGAGTGACGAACAAAAGGAGGAAGAATGGAGTAGCTACCCATCTCTATCTTCTAATGAGAGTAACTCTCTAACTCATACATTATTTAATTGTCCTCCTTCCTCACAAAAGGAGAATGAATGCTATGATCCCATTGATTCATTTGAAACATCCCTTTTTGATAAAAATGATCTTGTTATATATGATAATCCGTGCTATATTGATAAATCTTACGATAATCCAATATTTAATACAACCATTGAGATGCATGATAATGAGGATTTGTGCTTAGAAAGTTTCTATGATGAATCTCTTGATGATGGTCCTATATTACTTGACGATAAAAATTATAATGCTATTGAAAGTGGGTTTGATCCCAATATTTTTGAGAAGGACCGAAATTATGTGCTTGTAGATCATGAAAAGCCTGTTTTAAGTGATAATTATATTGTTGATTTTGTTCATGAAGCTACTGAAAATTATTATGAGAGAGGAAAATATGGTTGTCGGAGTTCTCATGTTACTAAAACACCTCTCTTTATGCTAAAAGTTTTGAAGTTGCACTTGCTTTACCTTCCTATGCTTTATGCTTCATTGATTTATTTTCTTACAAGATGCCTATGCATAGGAAGAGGGTTAGACTTAAATGTATTTGATATTTGCTTCATGATGCTCTCTTGTGCGTTTCAACTCTTATTCTTATGTGAGCATCATTGAAATTATTGCGCCTAGCTAAAAGGTGTTAAAGAAAAGCACTTGTTGGGAGGAAACCCATCTTTTATTTTCAGTTTGCTTTTTGCTTTTCTTGAGTCATGAAGTTATTACCTCTGTAGAAACTTCATTGTATCTTTTTCTTTTGGTTTTTTGTGCCAAGTTTAGCCTCTAATGCATTGAAAGTGCGAGGTATTGTGTTGCTGTCCAAAAACAGATTCTGTGCGCCTGTTGCACAAAAATCCTAAAATTGCCATCATTTTATCTTTTTCTGATAATTTTGGAATGAATGCCTGATGCTTTTATCTATCTTTCGTTAGTTTTACGTTTTTTGATTTGAGCTGCAGAAGTGCCTCGAAAAATTCGATTTTTACAGACTTTTCAGATTTTGACAGATTCTGCTTTTATTTTGCATTTGTCTCTTTACCATCGTCATATGTGATACTCTAGGGGTGGAGTGCCACATTGAGGCTTAGTAAATAGTAGCTAATGTTTAATGAAGTTGGTTTGCAATTTTTCATGAGTTGAACACATGTGCATTTTAATTTATGAGCACTAACCCTCTAATCAAATTATGAGAAGTTTTGTGTGAAGCGAGTTTTTAAGTTCCAAAGGGGAGGTATATGAAGAAATCGAGGATGGATCAGAGCTCAAGCTTGGGGATGCCCCAAGGCACCCCCTGTGAATATCAAGAACTATCAAGAGTCAAAGCTGGGGGATGCCCAAGGCATCCCCTCATCTTCATCGACTATCATAAGGTCGTCTTCGTTGAACTTCGTTTTTATCACTTTACATATTATGTGCTATGCTTGGAGCGTCTTTTTACTTTCAGTTTTGTTTGTTTGTTTGTTTGTCATATTTTTGTTGGATCATAGCTTTATTTGTGTGGGAGAGAGACACGCTCCGCTTTTTCGTTTGAATACTACTTTGCTTCGCTTATATCTCTTTGAGTATTCTTATCTACTGTCTGTTTTCTAGTAAGCTCTCGCTTTTAGCTTTTATCTTGTTTAGAGCTGCTAGTTGTTAAGTTAAACTCTCTTGTTCTTCACTTATATTTGTTGGAGAGTTGTTTTGGTTGCTTGGTTAATGTGTTAGATCGGAAAAATGATATGCATGTGGCAGTGGTATGATGTAGAAAAACCTGCATAGTCTTGTAGATCACTATGTGGATAATTTGATACCCTTCAATTGTTTTGAGGCACTAAAATAACTAATGGTTAAAATGTGTTGGTTAATGGTGTTAGAGGTGATTAGTGGAGAGGTGTTATTAAAGGGTGGAGCCGTACTTTTCTGAACTAAACAACCTAAGTCAACAATGCTAATGGGTCATGAATTCTACTAAGTTGAAAATAAGTTCCTAATGGGTAGTTACTGCAACGGTCCGGGAAGCCAACGGGGCACTTGTGTCGCCACCATGATCCCTCTCGGGGGGTCTCTAACCATTTGTGGAACATTGAAACTGCTAGTTGTTTGCAATATACGGAATGCATTGTCGAGTTTTGGTTTTTGGCACTTCCACTTACATATTTTGCTAGCCTCTTCGGTGCTGCACAATGGCCTCTCTCACATTGAGATTGGTGCATACTTCGCGAGCACATCCAACTCCGTCGGAGAACTTCATCCTGTTCTTCTAAACATAAGCCAACTATCTTTCTCAAAGCATCCACCATACCTACCTATCACGGCATTTCCATAGCCGTTCCGAGATACATTGCCATGCAACATCCATCATTACATTACATGACTTGATGTCATTCTTCATTATCATATAGTTTGCTTGATCATTGAGTTAGTGTGTAGTGTGGCTTGCCACATGTTTTACATTTTTTCCACACTATGCTCGATCATGCATATCTTCTTTTATACATCATGTATTAGTCTTATGAGTTATGAGTACCAAAAGTGTGATGATCGTCTTGTAAAAATAGAGTGTTGCCCCTACCCGTGAGCATATTGAAAAGAGTCTAAAGTGGCCACATAAAAGAGTCCAAAAGAGACCAATGAGAGAAAATTTAAAAGAGCCACGAAGGCCACAATTAAAAAAAAGAAAAAAGAGAAATATAAAGAGAGAGGGGGCAGCACTACTATCCTTTATTCCACACTTGTGCTAGTTAGCACCTACACTTTATTATAGAGAGTTTTCATGTTTCATTTATATAACTATGTAGTGAATTAACGTTATAGAACTTGGCTTGTATATTCCAAGTATGAGCCTCTTCAAGTGAGCTCTAGGTCTTCATGAGCAAGCAAGTTGGATGCACCCCCACTAGTTCCATTGGAGAGCTTTCATACACTTATAGATCTATATGCATCCATTGCATGGCAATCACTACTCCTCATACAATGTCAACTACGGGACTTCCTTCTGTCTTGTGGTTACTTTCTCCACTGTTTGAGCCTTTCTTTTTGACCTTCCAAACCTCCATCATTGTTCTCTTTGCCATAACATCATGGTGCCAAAGCCACTTCTTACTTGCACTAGTTGAGTAGACTTCAAAACAGTTGATTTGTGAAGTAGATGGATTAGGACACCTGACATGAGCTTGGCTATTTTCATGAATGACTAATTAGATGCTTTGAAGAATGATTGATAGTTTACATTGGAGACATAATTCGCAATTCTTCTTTCTAAACCTTATGTATGGTTCCATGTTTCCAACGCACTTATTTTTGAAAAGTTTCTAGCATTTGTTAGCTAGCGTTTGTTAATCATTGTTTGCTTAATGTCAACTATAGATAATTGTTTTGGATCACCTTATTCACTTCATGTGCTTTACATTACTATCTTGATCAAGATTGTGTTGGTTGCATGTCTCATAAAAAATTATTTGTTATCACTTACCTACTCGAGGACGAGTAGGAGTTAAGCTTGGGAATGCTGATACGTCTCAAACGTATCTATAATTTTTGAGTGATCCATGCTAGTTTTGTGATATTGTCACATGTTTTTACTGTCATTTATATCATTTTTTATGCATTTTTTCGGACTAACCTATTGACAAGATGCCCAGTGCTAGTTCCCTGTTTTTGCTGTTTTTGTATTTCAGAAAATTTACTTCTGGAAATATTCTCGGAATTGGACGAAAATTTACGGAGAATTTTTACTCGACGAAAGACAATAGAAGACTAAAGGGGAGCCTGAGGGGCCACCCACAGGGTGCAGGCGGCCTCCTGCCGCGGCCCCCCTAGGACCCGCGGGTGGGGCCCGTCCCTGCTCCTGGGGCACCCCCTCGGCCCCCTCCGACGCCTATAAAATCCCTAAAAACCTAAAAACGTCGAGGCGGCCATTATTTTCCAGAAACTCGACCCCGACGCGCCGTCACCGAAAACCCTAGTTCGGGGTCCAATCTGAAGCTGATCTCGGCACTCTGCAGGAGGGGAGATCGATCTCGGAGGGCTCTTCACCGTCATGCCTTCCTACGGGATGATTTGTGAGTAGTCTCACCTTGGACTACGGGTCCATGGAAGTAGCTAGTTGGTAGTCTCTCTCTCTTGTGCTTCATGTCTTATGATCTTGTGAGCTGCCTAACATGATCAAGATCGATTATTGTAATGCTATGTGATGTGTTTGCTGGGATTCGATGGATTATGAAGTTATGTTCAGATTGTGTATGATTCTTATATGAGTAATTTATGTCCTTGCATGCTCTCCGATGTGCGTAGTTACTTTGGCCAAGTGATTGTATGTATCTCCAAGAGGGAGTATTTATGCTAGATAGTGGGTTCATGCCCCCTTTTGTTCCTGGGCACGAGTGACAGAAACGTCTAAGGGCGAGGGTGTGCTGTTGCTACTAAGGGTAAAACAGCGGTGTTAATGTCTATTTTGATATTAGTATTGCTTACTTCATGCACTTTACTTAATGCAATTGTCAGTTGCTTGCAACTTAATACCGTTGGGTGACAGGCTGGATAGCGATCCCACGGTGGACTTTTTAGACAAAGACGTAGTTGGACTCAACGGTCTTTGTTCCTTGTCGTGATGCCTCCATAAATATTATCATGTCCTTTTTGTCATATCTAAATTGGGTTTGTGTCATGATCTTGTCAATTGCCTAGCTGTAATTCGTTCACCCATCACATGCATATTTTATTTACTTGTGAGACTCCACTAGTGAACCCATGACCCCCGGTCCATCTTTTTACATCGTTTACAACCTCATTTATTTGCTTTTAATTATCATAATCCCTCTGGTCACTTTTCATATTTTATTATTTCATCATAAATTAACCGCTTTGTTTTCTGCGAGACAGGAAAGATTGACAACCTTTCTGCCGTTGGGGACAAAGTATTTTGGTTGAGTGTGTGCAGGTTCACGTCTGTTGAAGGTCAAGCGCCAGAGATCTTCAACATTCACCTCGTTGTTGATTTCAAAGTCCTACTGGTTCGATAAACCTCGGTTCGTTAAACGAGCGAAAACTACTACTAGCTGCAATTCCGCCTTCGCTTGGGGCACCACCCAACTTATTTTAATACAGCAGCAGTGGTGGAGGACCGATCCGCAAATTATGATGTCATCCATGTTGGGATAAAAAGTCTCTCGTCGTATCCTCCAGTCTTGTACACACCTCCGTAAACAGGTCTAGATGCTCCACACGTTGCGACTAAGACCACAAACAGAGCATAGTTGTACTCTTGTAGATAATCTGCATGAGCGAACAGTTCTTGTCATTTCTACACAGCCACATCGACCATATGACGGCAAGCGCTGCCACCCTAATAAGTTGTTTAAACCTATGATCCACACCATTCAGCCAATTGCAAAAAATATTAGCAATGCTTGTTGGTGGGTATAAGGTAGAACCTATCTGGATGATTGACCATATAGAACCCGCTAATTTGCATTCGAAGAATAAGTGTTTGATCGTCTCATCCTTATGACAGAACACACACTTTTTACTTCCATGCCAATTGCATTTTGCAAGGTTGTCTTTAGTAAGAATTTACACCTCGACGAAGATACCACGCAAAGACCTTATTTTTTAGTGGAATTTTCATCTTCCAGATTTTCTTATTATTATCTATTAGCACATCCGGTTGGATTAGAGCTTTGTACATAGAGTCCACCGAGAATTTACCACTCTTGTGTAAATTCCAACGAAACTCGTCAGCCCCTGCGTCAGATTGACGGAAGCCAGATGCTGTAGCAATACATGCCAAGCCGCTAGCCTAGGACCAACAAGATCTCTTCTGAACGTCACATTGGAGTACCATAGTTTTACAAAAAGAGGAAATAACAATTTTAATTACGAGAAATAACGGAGCCTAATAAGAACCATGGTTACGATCACATATCAGTTCCGAATTCATCTCTAGCTACAGCAACATGTTTAAAAAGAAAATAGCAGCAGCACTACCACAGAAAGGGCTATAGGGAGGTTGGCACTCTGTGGCGCACCGTTAATTGGTGCGCCACAGAATTATTTCTGTGGCGCATGGATGCTGGTGCGCCACAGAAATTTTCGACTTTCTGTGGCGCATCTTTTGTCCATGCGCCACAGAAAGTCAGAATTCTGTGGCGCATGCCCACCCATGCGCCACAGAAAGCCAGACTTCTGTGGCGCATGAGACACCATGCGCCACAGAATTTCTGTGGGTCCCACGTACAATCATTGGGCGAAGGTCTATCTGGGGACATTCTGTGGCGCACCGTGGCTGGTGCGCCACAGAAAAGTGACATTCTGTGGCGCACCTAGTAGGTGCGCCACAGAAAGCTGACTTTCTGTGGCGCACCAAGTTTGGTGCGCCACAGTTTTTTTTTTCAAATCCCACCCCCCCTGTGGATCGCCTTTTTAGTTTTGCAGGAAGTAAAAAAAAATGATAAAAATTTCAATAAATAAAATCCTTGGACATGTAGTTAGGTTTGAGTGTCTAGTATGTATAGAAATTTTGAAATATGAATTTTGACCTTTTTTGCAAAAACCAGGAAAAAAATGTAAAACGGCCATAACTTTTGCATACGACGTCGAAAAAATGCGTTTAATATATCAAAAAAAAACTAGAGAAAAATTCGAGTTTGATTTCACCGGGGTTTACCCGGTCAGCAATTCACAGATTCCTCAAATTCCAAAAAAAAAAGTTATTTCAAACAGACGATTTTTTTCTACAAAATAAAAAAAATTCAAAAAAAATGTTAAAAAAAGAAAAAAATTTCAAAAGTCCAAAAAAAAGTTATAACAAAGAAGATTGTTGAAAATTTTGGATTTTTTGAATTTTTAAAGTTTTTTTTAATTAAGTTTTTTGAATTTTTTGGATTTTTTGAATTTTTTGAATTTTTTCAAAAAAATGAAGTTTTTTGAATTTTTTAAAGTTTTTTTGAATTTTTGAATTTTTAAAGTTTTTTTAAAAAAATTAAGTTTTTTGAATTTTTTTAGATCTTTTGAAACTTTTGAATCTCCTTTTGAAAGTTTAGAAGTTTTTGAAAAATCTAAAATTTAAAAACACACATTTATAACACATACATAATATATACACATACAAGACTTAAGAGGATTCATATGATATATATATCAATAAGAACTTGAGTAGCACAAGGGTAGGTGAAGTCGGTGGAACTTAGAAGTTATGCGTGCTAGGGTTGGAGCAATTTGAGGATGGGTGACCTAGTTCAAAATGTGCAAAAAATCTGAAAATAATTCAAATAATTAGGATTTTTCATATTTTGATTTTTCTGAATTTTTTTGAAACTTTTTATAATTTTTTTTGCATTTTTTGAATTTTTTCAGAATTCCGTGGCGCACCAGGCCAGGTGCGCCACAGAAATGTGAGAATTCTGTGGCGCACCAAGCCAGGTGCGCCACAGAAAATATTTTTGTGGCGAGAATTCTGTGGCGCACTCAGCAAACCTGGGGGTGCGCCACAGAAATGCAATTTGGTGCGCCACTAATAGTCCTTTCTGTGGTAGTGCAGGAAACACACAAACATAGATGACAAGACTAAACATACCTAGAGTCCTAGAGTGAAAATAAACGAAGATAAGCTCTCTTTTTTCGTTTCCATACGGAGCCGGGTTCCAATATGAGAGGATAACAGAACCGAATGTGCAACCAACATAGTGGGTGCCAAAAGTAAAGGAAAGCAAATGAAAAAGGAAACTAGCAAACTTCTAAGGGCCCTTTGTTTGAGCTTATTTTAGATTTTTGGATTTTAGCCTATAAACTAAAAAAAACACGTAAATATGTTTTTTTTTTATTTTGGAAGACAAAGAGGCCCTAATGCTACCGGTCCAACCAAAACGGCCACCCAAGTAAAACCAAGCCAGCAACCTGCAAAAACTATATTTAAATATGCGACAACCGGAAACTCTTTACTGTAAAAATAAATGTGACTTCTACATGTGATTGCTGATTACGATTAAAGAATAAGACCCAATATTTAAAACACACAACTTCATAGTTTAGATCCTATGTGATACCGGTAAGAGACCGCTTAAAATTTCACGAAATCACATTCGGTTCTAGGCTTAGCATAACAAACTTGTAAAAAAGATAACTAAAAACCTGTTGACCTATTTTATTATAATCTAAAATTACACAGATATTTGGTCTACACTTTTGTTTACGAGAACTGCTATACATCTCCAACGATTTTTCATCGGACGCTAAAATCAAGCCGTGTGTGCTTCGATTGTTGTACCTTCTGACGGTGTAGAGGAAGTGTCGTATGGACATCGACAGGAAAGATAGCATTGACCTGTCAAATGAAACGCACTCGTACAGCACAAACATCATTGACCGGTTGCGTTTCAGAAAAGTATCATTTCCGGCAATCCGAATTGAGCAGCTCAATGCTGACAGGCCACGAACACGAAGCGTTCCACTCCCTGCAGTGCCCAGGATTGACTGAACCCAGTGCGAGTACTGATAAGTTGACAGGATAGATTAAGCACACAGGACAGGGCTCTAGGATTTCATATTGGCGGACGACGGTCTGACATAGTCTGTTTGTATCTATACTTCTATATTACTATTAAACAAGCAAACATATTCTTTGCTAAGTGCACCTCAACATCTATATACAGAACAATGAAAATCAATTTCCACCTCCCGATCAGCCCCACTAGATTAGATCTAACCGTTCACGGAAAATTAACTCCACCAATATGTACGTTTAGCAAAATACCACGGGCAGACGAAACTCTACCGAAGGAAACGTTCCGCCCGTAATCCTGTAGCATCCGCCTCACGATACATCACCTCTCCACCCCCCGCCCCGCCGCCTCCTCTCCACGCGCCGCCGCCTCCCCACGCGATCAAGACTGATCCATATCCCCGCCATCCTTCTCCCTCGGGCGCTTCCTCAAAGACCGACGCAGAGCCTTCTAGATCGCGGTGAGACGGAGAGTGGACCACTGTTGGCTCATGGCCTCCTCTCTACGGTTTCAGAAATCGGCAGGAGAGCATGGGGATCAGTCGGGATATATGCACGAGGACTCTCCACGAGGGGAGGCAGAAGCGCAGCCGAGAGAGGAGGCGGAAGCGCAGCCGAGACGGGGAATTGCATGTTCACCCGGAGCAGGAGAGCATGGGGATCCTGAGGATCTGATGTCGCCGCCCCCTTTGCGTCGTGGAATTGGTCGCGGAAGACATGCTGCTGGAGAAGATCAACCGCGAACTGGAGACCTTGGATCTGCTTCTGGATCGGTGGTTGCCAGGCATGGAACTCCGCTTCGACTGACGCCTTGACCTCCTCCTTGAGCTCGTCCTTGAGTTCCTTGAAGAGGTCGCGCAGATCTGCCTTGGTTACTGGCTCCATGGTCTCCCTCTCGAGTCTCGTCGCTCTCTGGTGTCGAGTTTCGATGATCGACGCCAGAATTGGGTATGGTGGAAAATTTTCTGGCTCTGAATTTGGGTGGCTCTGATACCAGGTGTTATCAGAGTGCTACGGATACGAGTATATATAGAGTTTCACTGGCAGATTCGAAGTACACCAGTGGATCGAGATCCGATACAGACACAAATGTGCCAAATAAGAACAGCAAGAAGTGGGGAATAGAGAGGAGAGCCAGATGGGAAAGGAAGCCGCCGCCGCCGTTCGTGTGATCGATCTTCGATGCCCTTCCGCTCGGATCACTCGTCCTTCTTATAGCTCATGTCGTCCAGTCTGCACCCGTGTTGCGTGGGTTGGGCCTGCGCACCCTGTTGGGTCTTGGGCTGGGAGGAGGATGTGGCCCGGTAGTGGTAGTGGCGCTAACACAGCCACAAAAACCTCTTATAGGGATACACAAGGAAATAATACAATTGGTCAAAATGGATAATGAGAATCATCTCCATATCATTTTGCATTTCTCGACATTTCATTCTTGTAGAGTAAATAATTGGATTTTGATTGAGTTATTTTTCTAAGGGAAAAAGGAAAAGGCAGATTCAAAATCTTTTTTCTTCGTACTTTCCCGAGAGAGGAGGCGGAAGCGCAGCCGAGAGGGGAATTGCATGTTCACCCGGAGCAGGAGAGCATGGGGATCAGTCGGGATATATGCACGAGGACTCTCCACGAGGGGAGGCAGAAGCGCAGCCGAGAGAGGAGGCGGAAGGGCAGCCGAGAGGGGAATCGCATGTTCACCCGGAAGACATCCGTCCGTGCCCTCCACCTGAGGGCTGCCGACGGGCGCATTCCCGATGCCTGTGGCGAGAGCTATGTCCGGGACGTTACATCCCGCTGTCTCGATCGCCTCCTTGCCACCCCTCCGCTAGCCATCAAGGTACAAGCCGGGAGCAATTTTCCCTTAATCGTGCTCCTCTCCTGATCACATCCTCTCGCTTGTGCAACAGGTTCTCAACCCACTTGTGAATTTTAGAGACGCATGATAGTAATTCACGTGTAGTACTGGTGGATTATGGTCATGTTCTGTCAATAACTGCAGATAGCTTAGCTTTTTATGCTTACACCTTATTCTACCGGATGCTTACATCTGAATTTGTCTCTGTAATTTTATGAGAAGTTGGCTTGTCGTTTTTTACATTGGGAGTTTTAACCATCCAAATTATAATTGGGATGCAGTATATTAATCAAACTTGTCGAGTGCATCTTTGTACTCTTATCTCCATATCAATACATCTCTGTTGTGTTCCATTGATTTTATTTCCTGTTTTTAGAAGCATTCAGATCAGAAAAACCAGTTTGGTGTAGGAATCAACTACCTTACAGAGATGATACTGATGTTGTGCAGTATCTTTTTCCTTACGGTTATGTATTTGTTGGGCTGCTAGCTTATTTTATTTCTTTGCGTATTTTCCTTTTATGTTCTAGCATTTTGTGATGCGTGAAGATCATATATAGTTGTGTCCAATATCTATTATTTCCAGGCAAAGTTTCTCTGTTCAAAGTAAAGTTTTTTTTTATCTCAATGCTCTACAAACATGTTCGGGAAGAAAAGCCAAACCCGAAAATATTTTGGAAGCCTTGCAAGAGCTTTTAGATGTCATACCTGGAGAAATTGTGCATGCTGGGATGATCGGAAAATGATGTATGTAGAGCTAGAGATACAGGATGTGCAGCTTTTTGGCAGTGATGTTCATTTTTTCTAGGAGGTATTTCTAATTACCTGCGTTTCAACATTGACCAAATCAGAAAAGACAATTCATGTCTAATTTTGTACGTCTGGTTTCAACTTATTTTTTGTACAATTTTTTTTTTGCCATTGCTGCATTTGAATTCTCTTGTTGGCGAGGAGGATAAATTGCATTGTCAGTTGAATTAAGCCGCAGATGTAGTTTTGATCACAGGGCATGAACTGTTATTTATCTTGCTCCATAAGGCGAAAAAGGTTTGCCATCTGCTCTGTTGGTTATCGAACCTTGAAAATATGATTTCTATAGCCATAGCAACCAACACATGTGTTTGCTTCAGATGCAAAAAATATTACCTTATCCTTTATACTAAATGGTTGATCTTTTCACTCTGCCTTGAGTAATTTGTATCATGCTATTCAGTGCACCTACCACAAAATCGTCTTTTGGTTAAAGCAATATTGTCTGCATAGCTTAATTGAACGGTTGTCCATATTTAGCGTCATACTCTTCGGAAGGGAAAACAACATGACGGTAATAGCTATGAAGCACAAAATCATCTGATATGATTTTCGTAAGCAGTAGTGGAGGCGGAATTTTTTCTAAGGTATGGTTGACCCAAGCAGCCTTATATACACTAACAATGAAATTGAATTTTTAGTCAGTGCTAACACGTATATATATGGTGAAGTTGGAAATATTTGAGGTGTGGCGGAGGTCAAACCTTGCCAGATTGTTGCCTCCGCCACTATTTGTACGGGAAAAAAATCCATACTCATTAATGATTGTTCTTATTGTTGATAGGTTTCCAAAGTTCCATTTGTAACTGAATTAATGCCGATCGAGGTACGCATTTTCAATATTTCAGAGATGTTTTATGGTCGATCTACAATCTCTATTGGTAGTTTTCTTTCTCTCGACTTAACAAACATATTTGAAAAATGTATATTTTAACGATTTCCAATCATTGGTACCGAAATCCTGAGTATTTCTTCTGAATTTATATTGATCGATGCGGAGTGTTTTTTAACCATTATATAGACGTGCATTGCACGTGCATGCATACTAGTATTTTGAAGGATGCCAAACAGTCAACTAGACAAATGAAAAAAATAAAATGAAACGACTGTTTTTTTTAAGCTAGACAAAAGATTTGTCATTTTTATTTAATAAGAGAGAATTTTAAGAGTGTTACAAGCCCATCTTGGGCAAAGGCCAAGGCAAAAGAAAACCTACTCTCGTGACACAATGTTATATAACGCTTTATTTTTTCAAGGCAAAAGAAACGACTGTTAAGAACGCTCTGGGTGTCTCGTCCAAACAAAGCAGGGCATAAGCCCAGAATTTGACACCGTGGACACATAGATAACAGTTCCATCAAGGCTTATTTATTTGCAGAAATTGATAATTAAGATGACAGGATAGATTAAACACACAGGGGCAGGGCCGTGGGATTCCTGTGAACGCGGCCGTCAGTCAAGAGCAACTGGTTGCAAGCTGACGGCTACCGACCGAGGGCGATGTCAGCCTGTAGCCTTTCGTCGAAAGGTAAATACGGTTGGTTATTGGATGGCGTTCAAGGCTTTCCTCGAGCAAAGTCAACTTTGGTAGCCAGTACTAGGATATTGCTTGTGGGAAACTGGCCTTGAATCTTGATTCTCTTATCTATAGCCTAAAAGAATCGAGATCCTTTAGCTGGTCAGGTCCCCGCAGTGGATAGAATCATTTGACACCAATACAAGAATATGCCTATGTTCAAACTAGAATATGCCTATGTGCTGATGTATTTTTTAAATCAGATTATACTTTATTCGTCCAGTGCTAATGACATCTCTGGGGATCACTAGACGCTAATTTCAGTGTTTGTTTATACCTTACTGATACAATACGCACGGCTTACGAATTACGATTGGTAGCAAGCAAACTTCATGCTGCCGGAGCATACGTAGGAGCCATGATTGTGCGGTCCATGAGTAATTCTGCAATGGCTAGACCACGCTAATCATCGATGGGGAGTAGCATAATAGAAGTCGATGCAAATATAATGAATAGTTTTTGTTATGTTTTTTGAGAAGTCATGGTTAACAGATGAAGTTCCTGAGAAAAAAACACTTGAGCTATGTAATACCGAGAGAAGTCTTAGGATGTGTCCTAGGCATTAAAACTAAAACCTCTATAACAATTCTTCGCTATTAATAAAAATGGTAAGTCTTTTGTCTTGTTTAAAAAAAAAGTTCCTGAGAAAAATGATCAAGAGATGAAGGCTTCAAGAGGAAAAAAAAATGATCAAGAGAAGTCATGGTCCTTTGTTGGCCCGATTCGACACTCTAGTAGGCCTCCACAGAATTCGTCGACAGAATGAGGCCACCATTTGTTAACCTGATAAGTGGAACCACAGAATATCCTAGCTCAATACAACATGATATTGGGCCGGCCATTAGGTAGGTCTTTTTTATTTAAATATTTTCTTCTTCTTTTTCTTTCCTTCCACTTTTTTTGAGATCCCTTTATCGAAAAAAGATAACAATGGTTTCGATAAATGTGTTAATTTTTCTAAAATAATCATTTATTTATTTCTTATTTTCATGTTCCTTTTCTTTATATAATTTTTTTCATTCCTTTATTTTCCACCTTTTCATTTTTTTTCTTATTTTTTTATCGATTTTTTTGTCAAAAATACATGATTTTGTGTAGTTTTATATATGTGCCTTTTCTTTTTATCTACAATACTTGACGCTTATGGACGAAAAGTAAATATTGTAAAGAGTAAAACACTCAAGCGGTCTACGAAATTGCCATACATGAACAGATCGGGTACCAACTCAAAAAATTAACATATCAGTCAGAAAGTTGTGGCGTTGTTACACTTAGTCACTCCGTCGCGGTTGACACATTTGGTCACTAACATGGCACAGTTAGTGATCATATGAGGTGCACGTGAGTCCGACCGGAGACTCATGTTTTTGTAGAAAGCCCCTTAGCATTTTACTCTATCATAAATTAAGAAATCTTCTAGACGCACATCATTTTTGTCAGTTAAATTAACTGGAGCACCCCCTACGGGTTGTGAACCAGTGACTAGTGAATCCAAACTCCAAAGGTCAATATCCAAGGGAACGATGAATATCACGAAAATTAAACAAAATAAACGCAATATCGTATTCTTGTAATAAACAGATGTTGTGACAAATTTTTTAGCATCCATTTCAAAAGTCATTGTTCTCAAGCCATCTGTCATACCATAGAGTGGGTCATATACATGGTCCAATTAGGAAGCTGGATAACCCGATTCTCTCAAAATGTAATCAATGGCAAATTGGCACCATGTGTCCTGATCACATTTATTGAAAAAAAATCCATTCCACAAATGCAGCTCCTGTTCGATCCTATACCGCAGAAAAATCCACCATGGTGGATCTCCACGTTGAACTTGATAGGTCACAGTTCTACATTACAAGGAAAATATTGAAAACCCTAGTTCTTATGGGCACCCAACCAAAGCAATTGAATCAACCCTAGTTTTTTTTTTTTTTTTTTGAAACGAACGCTCACTGCATTTTTTCTGATTAATTAACTGGAGAACGCGTGTGGGCTATGGCTAGTGAATCCAAACTCCAAAGGTCAATATCCAAAGGAGAGATGAATAACATAAAATTAATAACCAAATGAAACGTGTCCTGCGCATTGGTCGTCTTCTACTTGTCTCCGTCCATCCAACAGTCAACTCTATTCTCCCCTTCCCGTCGGCCGTCGCGTACCGCCCAAATCTTTGTCTATAGCCTCTAGCGCGACCATCGTATATTCACATCACACGCGTACTTGCCGGTTGGCCATGCCCACCGAAGGGGACGGCACGGAGAAGCCTTCTTGCGGCTCCAATCCAAGCATGCGCTCCCAAGGCGAACCGCACCAAACCCCGGGCGCGCGCACTCTCCCACGCATGCATGATGCATCCCGTCGATCGTCGACACCAGCTAAACCGTATCGGGGAGTGATCCAAGGGGCTCGGGTTCAACAGCAAAGCCCCAACCGTCGCCCCATTCCCCTCCTCACCTAAACACGCACCAGCAGCTACAGAACTAGAGCTGCGTACTGGCTACTGTTCCACATACAGCAGCCTGCATCGTCCCGTCTGGACTCTGGACTCTCTTTTTTTGTTTGACAGAAAAATAGTAGTGGACTCTGGACTCTGGACTCTGGACTCTGGAGAGGAGATGATGCAGTAGTCCCATGCCTTTTATTAATCCCTCGGTGGTGCCCATGTTTCTTCAAGCCCCCGTCTCAAATAATATTAGCTGAATTCTCCAATATAGAAGCCTGCTCTTATTATTTTCTATTTTGGAAAATTTTGACATATTCATATACGAGTAGGAACATAAGTTGATATGGAGATGGAAACCACAAGCGGAGACCGATCTCCAGTGAGCCCTTATTTTGAAGATTCAAAAAAATCCTGGACTCAGACGATGTTGTATTCTATGAACGTGCAGAATCTCAAATAAAAAATAATTCATATTATGGGCTACATAAAACAAAATCTGACAGATTTGAAAAGGTAGAAATTTTGCATTGTTCACTACTTTTAGATGTCATACTTTGTTGTTTTTGTGCAGCCCAAGATACAAGATATTTCTAGTTGAGATTTTACACGTTTATAGAATTTAACATTGTGTACATTCTGGAAGTTTTTCAGAATTTTTTGAAACATAAAAATATGATTTCTATTTCTTTTGATAATAAAGAACGAAGCCTGTGGGAGTGGTGCCGTTCTTCGGATCGTCAAGGAGCTTCATCTGCGGTTCTTCCTTCTTCTTCGTCTCTGGGACGGATGTGGTCTTCTAGACCCGTTCGACGACTTCCCGTCCGTAATCAACAACGTCAGGCCGGCTCAGGGAGGAGCGGCAGCGACGGCGAGCCGTCGACACTGTCTGGAGGTTGAAGACGAAGCGCATCTCAAAAATTTCGTTATAATTTCCGTTTTTGTTGAAATGTTTTGTGAGCCTTGCTTCGGTACACCCCCCCATCCCCAAAACTTAAAAGGGTGATCTGGTCTTTTTGGTTATTAATTAGTTAATCATCTGACATCATTAGACTTTTTTTGCGGGAAGACATACCGAAGCCTGTATACCTTCCGCGTACGCAGCCGCGACCATGTACGAGTAACCAACTCCCGTCCTCCCATCTCCGGCAGCCACCGCGAGCACTGTAGACGCCGCCGCCATGGTGCGCACGTTCACGGCAAGGCCTCTGGGCACTCGTCCGGCAGCTTGTTCGCCGAGAAATTCAGACATGAAGAGATCAATCCTGGCCTTATGAAGAACAGAGCAAACTTAGAACCCAGGATTCGAGCTAGCAACAAAGAATCAGACCTTGATTGCCACCAAAATGGCAGGTGACGTGTTTCGGCGGCCGGCCGGCTGGGCCACAGGTGCGGTGCAGAGTTCATTCGTTCGTTCACTAGATGCACATTGTCTAGGCCGCGCCTGATCCTCGGTGATGGTGCCGGACACCCGCGACCGGCTCCCCGTACGGCCTCCTCTCGCCGGACATTGACGACGGCTCCTGCATGCCTCGGCCGCTACCGCGCCTAACTCTACCTTGCCTTGACGCCCCCGCCGCCGTGCGCACGCCCAAGTCTCTTGCCGGCCGCAGCCTCCTCGCGTTGATGTCGTTGCCGAGGGCGCGCCGACGTTGTACCGTTCTACGTCGCAGGTGTAAGCACATAGGTAAGAACCTCCCAAGCAGTCGGATGAATAACTGCCTTGCGTGCATAGCTAGCTTAGGTCCGGTGTGCCGCTAGTTGCTGGCTGTGCATGCAGGCACGCGGACCAAGGCGGGAGGTGGGCGCCGGTCGGCCACGCACGGGAAGGAGCAAGACAGCGCAAGTGCTCGCCGGAGGGACGGAGGCACCATGAGTTGTGTGTAGTGGCCAGGACGACGAGTACGGGGGCAACCAGGAGGAGTAGGCCATGAGGACGAGGCTACCGAAGATCATACGGATTCATACAAATACGGTCGTACTAGGCGTGTATACTGTGACATAATTATTCATTGATGATGACTTAATGTTTTGTTAATGACCATCATACCCTTCGTTACGAAGGGGTACGGTGCAATCTCAACCGTTGTTGAGTTTGAGTTTGGAGAAGGGGGTGTACCGAAGCAGAAGTGATGTTTTGTATTGTTCGGTGTTTATTTTATTTTAATGCCAGAGTTTTTTTCACAAGAAAAATACTGCAGGTTGCCCGGACACCATTTGTCCACTCTCTCGATTGAAACCGCAGTAGTGGTATGAGGGGACATAATTAAGTTGGTTCACATGGAGCTAGCGAACTTGGTTGCTTGGAGAGTTGGAGTAAGATGTGGCTTTCTTTGATCGCTCCCGTTGTGCTTGTTGCGAGCCTCCTTGTTGTCTTGCGATCACACGCACTCGCCCCGCGTCTAGTGGTGTGTGTAGGGCTGCCGATTGGATTGGTCGTCAAGCTCAATCAAGCCCACCCTGTCTGCTCACTTTGGGCTTTCGGGTCCGTCCATAAATCTCAACACAGGATCGAGCACCACCACGTTCCGTCGATCTTTCTTTTTCTGCTTTTTGCTTCTCCTTGACACGACGTTTCAACTTTACCGATTTTTGCTGCCTATGTTATTTCTTAGGTGGTAAGAGCATCCCTCGCAGATCCTTATATAGTGCAAATTCTTAAAATTCCGGCGGATTCAAGGGTTTCAGGCATTTTTTCGATCCAAACAGAGCCCATATAACGGCTTAACCCTTAAACAGTTTTAAGGTGTCCCATAAATCGACCGACGAAACCAGTATATCTATGGTTTATGGTTCAGGAGGGAATTGAGGCGAGCTCCCCTCATTTCTCTCCTCCCGTCGCCACCGCAATTTCACCCCGCCATCGTACGAGTCGCCTCCCCCGATGAGCAATCCCGCCACCCCCTTCGCACCCTAGCCCCCATCCACCACCATGTGGCCGGTGCACTCCTCCCGCAGCACCGCTCGGGCTTGGAGGACGATGGGATGTGGCCGTATACCGCCCGCGCCAATCTCCGCGAAGGAGGAGGAGCGTCGCATTGTGGAGCTCTCGGAGTAGGCATGCAACCGCGACGGATGTCACGTGGCCACCATGGTCGAGCCCGCGCCACCCACGATGCTGAGGTCGGCTCTTCACGCACACTCGCGTGTGCTCCGGCGCCGCCCCTGCCGCTGGCCCCCGTGGCGGATGAGAGCACCGACGAGGAGTCCTCGGAGGCTCGGACAATGAGGACCTTGCCGACATTGAGGACGAGGATGAGCTCCTCGAGGTGTCCGCCGTGAAGTCCATCCGGTCGGAGAATCGGCGCGTGAAGCGCCACCGTCTCCACGACTCCGCGCTCGAGGCGTGGAACGCCGACCAGCTCCTGTGCGGGTTCCAGCAGTAGGAGAAGCACCTCTCGTGCCAGCGCGAGTGGAAACTGGAGGCCATCCTCCAACGCCAGTACATCGACATCTCCTCCTCCAACGAGGACTGAGAGCGGCGCCGCCGCAAAAGCATGCCCGATGAGGAGGTCCCGGAGCCCCTTTTGCTTAGGGTTAGGGTTAGGTTTAGGTTAGGGTTATCTAGATCTAGCCCTTAGTTAACAAAATATGTAAATTATGTGAGTTTCATCTGATATATAATGAACTGATCCTGAACTGAAGATGTTTGCTTCTCTGAATTTTCGAGCGAAGTTGTTTGTTTTAAATTTAAGGTTTTGGTTACGAGATTTGTTCTGCCACACGAGTTTCCGCCCCTCAATTTGGGTTTGAGGGGTACGTTATACAAGTTTTAAGGTTTCCCTATATAAGGGATCTTCTAGGCTAGAGGGAGTACATACTACTGTCTACTGGTACTAAATTTCCTTTCGAAAACAGTTTGAAACTAATGAATATCTGCCGGCCAGCCGCCTCTGCATGCTTGCAGGAGCAGAGTTACTCACGTCAAACAGGCCCTTCCAAAGTCCTTAAATAAGCAAGGTTACAAGGCAATATTAATGCGCGGAGGGCCTGCGTGCTCGGCTCGACCTGCCCTACGTTGCTCTCCCTGGCCACTTCTTCCTGTTTGCTTACCCGTGCGTCCATGCATGCATTCATATGCGTAGTAGACGCAGGGCAGAGCTACTAGTAGATCTCTGCTCGATCTGCTGGTGACGTTCGTCCTCCTCTGGAAAGCTGGCTCGGTTGGCCTAGCCTCTTTGACTGGATCCATGGCACGTAGGCAAGGCAGCCCAAATCAATCCTCGCGATCCACTGATCCCGTGCTAATAATCGATTTCTTTATCCCCCGGCAGCGACGCCGTGTTTAGGGGACTCCCCACGTGAGGGCTTCCTTGGATACATCTCCCTGCACCTGCCCCCATCGTAATTAATTTAGCTTAGGATTTTGTGTTTGTGTTTGTGCTGGAATCTCTGTTCCTCCAGCAAAATGTCCCTCGCTTATGCACAAAGTAGAATACTGGTAGAGACCATCTTTATCGGTTTCAGCAGTTATCAAAGATAAAAGTCTGAAGAGTCAACTGTTAATTTGTCTAGTGATTAGTGGACATCGGTTAAGATTTGTCTGAAGCAAAGACTGAACAGCCAAGCTGTGAACAACAGAACAAGGACTTAACTCGAGGTGTTCGGGAAAGTTGTTCTGATCATCCTAATTAGACTATAACTTATGTCCTTGCACATGGAAGTTACATAGTACTCGTACTACATAGGAGCACAATTGAATAACTTTGCATAACAGTGATGATGAGTTGGCGAGACTCAATCAATTCCCTGCGCGCATATATTTTACTGCCTCTGCAAGCTTGTGTGGAACTAGTAGCTTTTGTTGCTCTTGCATGCGACTATGCAACGTCTGTCCAATTGTCTCCTGTTTGATCGGGATGGCTGGCAATGGCATGCAACGTACTATACCAAAAAGGCTGCCTCGCTTCTGAGAAGAAAAAGGTCATTGCCTTTCATGGGACGAGCAGCTAGTAAACAAACCGAAATGTCTTGCCATAACGACCCAAAAGCTACATCCTGCGTTCGCAGCCCTGTAGTTATAGTTAGTGGCAGAAGAGCTAACTAGCACAGGTCGCGCCCTTGCACCCAAGTATTGCGCCTTTAATTTGAGCAGGGATTTCTGTCTCCCGAGCTCCGGTGGTAACTTTATTTAAGAAGAATTAAAAATCATATTTTACAAGTTTCAACACAATTTGATTCTTTTTGTAGGTGCAGTCAACGGTGTACCATACAAACATGCAAATCCTCAATTTTAAAATAGTTTGTATTCTAAAAACATAAAATAAGAAAAATTGGTCTAAGTATAGTGAACAATGCATATTTCCAAACTCCAAGATCTATCAGATTTTTTTATTCACTACACCAAGAAAAAGAACAAATTTCAAAAGTAGGAAAATATTTGGAAAAAAATTCTTGGCATACATTGTTGGATGAAATTTGGGTTACCGAATCTTCCATTCCCATGTGAAATGAACAAATTAGGTTCATTTGTAAGCAGTGCTTTATGATCTATGAGCCAAAAGCAGTGATACGGTGATTTTGCTCTTCTGCGAGCACATGCAAAAAGATTCGGGGTGAAAACTAACCAAGTTACGACGGGGGCTGGTCAAAATCATGTTTCAAAGATTTTTTATAAAAATAGATACACTATGTTGGGGAGGCAATGCTCTCTAACATGTAAAATTTCAAGTTCAAAATGAAATCCATTTAGGATGTTTGAAAAAAAATCAACAATGAATAGTGACAAATAATACACTATCACTATTTTTGTGTATTTTTAATTTTTATCCCAAATAAATATAAGTTTAAATGTGAAAATCTACATGCTTAAAGAAACCGCCTTTCTAACATGCTATATTTATTGACATTTTTATAGAACTATGAACATGGATTTCATACAGTTTTACGGTAACTTGGTTTCAACCAGATACTTTCTCCGGACATTATCTAGCAACACATACAACTAGTCAGATTGTAATACGACCGTAGCTGCATTCCATCGCACTACAGGAATGAGGCTAGGTGCCGACGGCAATTTGTCGGGGCCGTCGGCATAGTTTCCTGGCAGGCCAGCCGGTCGAGGTGGCCGTCGGCACACCTTTGCCGTCGGCGTAGAATGGTTGTGCCGACGGCCACCGTCGGCATAGATGGTCACAGGGCTACACCGACGGCAAAGCCGTCGGCATAGATATGATTTTTTTTCTATTTTTCATTTAATATGAAATAATTCATATCTTTAAATCTGTAAATCGAAATTTAACAAATAAAATGTTTAAATCGATTAGAAAAATGAGAGGAATCCAAATATGACATCCATATAATCTTTTTCACCATGCATATGACTTTTTGTAACATATTTTTGGTACTTGCTTACTTAAAAAGTCATTTTTGGCACTTAAAAAATAGAAAATCATACTTATGAAAATCATTGTGGAAATTATTTTTGGCACTTAAACAATGCACTTATAAGGTGGTCTACTATTTTCTATCTATTTGGATGTTCATCTTTCGGTGAGCCGTTTTGGTAGCTGCTTCACAAAAAAAGACTGTTTTGACACTAAAAAAAATGAAAAATGGATTTTTATTCAACGAAAACCCTAAACCCCTTAGTCAATACTATTCTACAACCAAGATACACCAGTGTGTCAAATATTGCCTCATTCCGACATTTTTTGCTATGTTAAATGTCACACCCTAGCTCATTTCAGTCGAAAACCATACATCTTTGTACCTCGTAGCTCATTTCTGTGAAGGTTTTTTTATAAAAACCTCCATAACTCATGTTTATAATTTTTTCAGGTGGTAGGTCACATAAAAGGATGCCATGTGAAGGTTTTCCATTTTTTTGATTTTTTTGAATTAGTTATGTCTAACCCTAACCCGAAACCGAGACCGTAAACCCTAACGATAAACCTAAACCTAACCGTAACTTCGATCCAGCAAAAACCGTCAAAGATCTCTAAAAAAGTATACATTGTGGATCTAAAAGTGATTTTTTTCAAAAAATCATGACCAAACTATGTGGCACTCGTAGTTCAAATCAGACCCACTTCCAACGAAATCGGCAGAAACTTATCTGAATTGTTTGAAATAACCTAAGTATGTTTTTATATCCAAACCCAGGGTTAAATGCACTTATAAGGTGGTCTAATATTTTCTATCTATTTGGATGTTACTCTTTCGGTGAGCCGTTTTGGTAGCTGCTTCACAAAAAAAGACTGTTTTGACACTAAAAAAAATGAAAAATGGGTTTTTTATTCAACGAAAATCCTAAACCCTTAGTCAATACTATTCTACAACCAAGATACACCAGTGTGTCAAATATTGCCTCATTACGACATTTTTTGCTATGTTAAATGTCATACCCTAGCTCATTTCAGTCGAAAACCATACATCTTTGTACCTCGTAGCTCATTTCTGTGAAGTTTTTTTTATTAAAAACCCATTTTTTGAGTATTTTCCCAATTTTCTAAAACTATCAAGATTTTTGTGATGCAATAGATGATATGGATGAAATATTTGAATTCCTCATATTTTTCTAATCGATTTAGGTATTTTATTTGTCAAATTTCAATTTACGGATTTAAAGATATGAATTATTCCATATTAAATGTAAAAAGGAAAAAATAAAGTAAAATTTATTTTATTGTTATTTATTCAAAATATACTATTACATGATCATTGTTACTTTACTCAAACAAATTTTAAAAATTTAAACAATTAAAAGTGTAACATCATAACCGAGGGGTTAATATGATTGATAGGGTACTAATATCAGTAAGTTCTAATTTCTTATTTGGAAGCTAGTTTGGAAGGAACTCAAAAGTTAAGCGTGCTCGAACTGGAGGATGGGTGACCGAATGGGAAGTTTCACTAGGGTAAGTACTTTAACCTATAATTAAGTGTGCAATTAAGGATTAAGTATGTGACTAAGTTGGAAATTTCGAAATACAAATAAAAAGAATTAAAAAATAAAAAGCAAATAAAGTTAAAAAAATCAAAAATAATTGAAAAACCTACGCCGACGGCATCTGCTACGCCGACGGTATTTTTACCTATGTCTACGGGGTACTACGCCAACGACCATACGTCGACGGCAGCCGTCGGCGTAGCCGACGGTAAAGGCTGCTAGGCCGACGTCAAAAGGCCGTCGGCGTAGCGGGCGTTTCCTATAGTGTCGGTCCTTCTGTAAGAGGGAAGCAGAGGGCAGAACCCAGCCCCAGATACAGTACATCGATCTGGCGAGGCAGCCTGCGTTGTGGCATGTAATCCAGTCTGCATCGTATTTGCTGGGCAGCATACATCATTCAAATCTTGCAGGTTATAGGTACCCATGCATCTTGGACGACTTGAATGCGCTGCTCAGACGTCCTGCAAATGTGTGCGCTCGTAGCGTGCATCATTTTTACCGTGCCTGCGACCTCTGCTTCCTGGGTTACTTTGTCAGTGGACTCACCATGGTTCGTAGTTAGATTTGGATTTCCCGGGTTATTTGATTGTGAATTTGTGGTACTAGCCGCTAGCTTATACAAGTCCTAGCTAGATCTGCATCCATGGTGACATGGAGCGATGGATTTGATGATCCCTTTTCTACCATTTGACCTCCGATCCAAGGGGAGTCCATGGATTGGAGGGATGACGGATCCAATGCTGTGCCGAAGCCGAACGCATGCAACTCGATCCGACACAGGGGAGAGGCCGAAAAGGAGCCGCGGCTGGGAGCCTGGGAGAGGAGGAGGAGGAAGGAGGAGCAGCAGGTGGTCGATCAGTGGAAACAAAAGGAAGATTCCAGGGCTAGGTTCCGTCTCGCTCGTGACTTTACCCGGCCCGTGATCGTTATGTGCGTAGCCGGTGGACGGGACTCGAGATCAGATGGAGCCATCCACAAGAGACCAAGCGGCGATGGAAGGGGAGGCAAGCGAGACAAAAGCTCATGTCCATGGATTTGGATTCAGAAGGCACGCCCACATGCATGTTCAGTACAGACACCCACTTTACTCCTACACCTACAGTACTCCCTACCTACATACTCTCCACATCACCGACCATCGCCTAATGGCGCCTCTGACGCGTCGCGTCGGGGCTGGTACGTCATTGATCATCGTCTCCGTAGATATGTTTCACTCACCGTGCGAGCGATCTGCACGCCATGAAGTTAAAACAACGCACCTTCAGTTATTTTTCGCAATCATTTCATGCTGATTAAGGGGCCGGCCGGTTGGAACACAGATCGAGCTCCAAAACCAAAAGGATGGATCAATGATCAACTCAATCGACCACAGCTGCTGCAACTACAGCGGCATCTCCGGCCGGTTGGTACCGTCTTCTCTGCTTCCCGACCCACGCACAGTGTGGCGCTGCAAGGCCTTCAGATGGATACGAACGCGGCACATGGCTCTCGCCTCTTTACCTGGAATCATGTCCGAGACCGAGAGAAGCAGAGATCGGGTAGCTAGCGTACAAAGGAGGAGTTAACGCCAAGGGTCCCGGCAGCCTCTCTCTGCTTCCGGGCCTTCCGCCGCTAATGCATGCAGCCATGCAGATAGACGACGCAGAATCTGCTGTTGTGCATGCTATCGCTGTTTGCTGCAGCGAGGAAAACGCTTATTACCACATGCATGCATTGCATTGCATAGGCCGGCAGGGGGCGTATGTAGGATGGCCAGCTAGGTGGCTGCTACTACCTGGTACCTGCTGGTGAGATAGATGATCAGTTCATCATCGCAGTACCGGGCACAGCTTTGGTTCGCCGGCCGGACAGTTGCGTAGTGAAGGCGCGCCAACATTCCCACCCCAAAAAAGAAACATTCCCAAATATCGTCAAGGTATAATATATAGTGCAAAGTAAATTGGAAAACGGTTTGCCGCGCTAGAGGGCCGGGAGGCATCGACATCCTAAACATCGACAAATTCATAAGGGCTCTAAGGTTGCAATTAATGATCGTGGATCGATAGAATGAAAGGACCCGACGAAAATTTAGGATGGGTCGGGAAAGCCATATATCGAGAAGGACATGGCACTCACTTGAGTAGTGTCACAACTTCGTAGGGAGAAGGATCACATAATACAACGTATGCCAGCATTGAAGAATTGAATCTGAAACCCCTTCTCCATTCACCAACCCGCGGAGATAGGTGTCCCTGGATGAAGCTCGGATCTCAACACGTGGATCCCGTAAGAACCGCCGTCCCACGGAACGTCGACCTTCCGCGCCGCCTCACTAGCCGGAGACGACTCATGGAAACTTGAACAATGACGCGCGACCACTAGCAACCTCCAAATGCCCACCCCGATCCGCATAATCAACAGCGAGAGTTGTCGCACCACCAAAACCCTGCCCCGATCTGTCTCTCCCCCCTCCCCCCCCCCCCCCCCCCCCCCCCCCCCCCCCCCCCCCCCCCCCCCCCCCAACCCCACCCCACCCACACATAGGCGCCGATCTCCCAAGCACAACACGGTAAGAAATTTGGGCGGCGAGGAGGTGGAGGAAAAGGGAGGATGGAGGAATGAAAGTGGATCGAGACTACAACGAATTTTGTGTGATTATTTGCCTTGGTTCCTTTTTTCTCGGAAAATGAAAACCTTCATATCCCCATTTTGTGTTCACGTTACGAGATGATTTATCAGCATCTTATTTTGCTTCGGTCCAAACTGAAACGTCAAACGGCATGGAACAAGGGCGGATAGCAACCCGTCTTCTCGCGACCCTGTGGAGTAAACAACGTTGACGTGAGGGT
This sequence comes from Puccinellia tenuiflora, assembly GCA_012064385.1. NCBI lineage: Eukaryota > Viridiplantae > Streptophyta > Magnoliopsida > Poales > Poaceae > Puccinellia > Puccinellia tenuiflora. The sequence goes on along the minus strand of QRDG01000292.1, from coordinate 461,118 downwards.
TCATGAACCAGGAAAGGATTATTAATGAAATAAATATATGCATTGAGGTGAGGGCCGTACGTCGAGCCCACAATATTGTGATCGGTGCATCGAAAATAGTACGTGCATGCGCATGGCCAATGGCTGAAGCTAGCCGTTGCGTACGTCCTCCTCGGTCCACTTTTCTCGGGGGAACGGGACCCGAAATCCACACGAGAGCAGCCACGTACGAAATGTGTTTGTCGTCGTCAGCCTGGGCATGCATCGTCCCCCGGACCGACGGCCTTCATAATTTAAGCAGTGCAGTGCCGATACCTATATATATTGTGTAGTGTAGTGTAAGTTGTGTATCGCTACGGCCGTGCGTGTGGTTCCATGCAACGTCATCTTCACTGTACAACACACTACAAGATGTATACTTGTCCTGTAAAAAAGTTGCGCAATGACGATTGAACCTGAAACTAGCGCCGGTGTGACCGAGCTACAGTACTGGAACACGTCGTGCGCCGCCGTGGGAGTGTCTCCTTCACACCACTAACATTGCATCCCGTCGTTCGAGGGAGAAGAGAACACAGAGTCGCATGCACGCACGCACGCAGGGGCTACGGCGTCGCGCGCATCTCCACGCACGCCCCTTGGCACCTCCCGCTTGGCGCCATCTCCTCCTTCACTCGCCACACCGGATGCCCCTCCCTTGCACCTTCGGATTCTTTGATTTATTACGGTGACCGAGTTATTAGTAAATTAAAGAGCTCGCACTCATCAGCTTCCACGGCCACTGCCATTATTGGTTCCGAGAAGCTTTATTAATCGCCTTTTTGCGTTGCGCCCGGCTGGTCGGCCCCGCAGAGCAGAGTCAAAACCCCGTCTCCTCCCCTATATATACGCCCTCCACCCGTCTCCCTCCCACCTCTCGCTCCCAGCCGTCTCCCTCCTCCTCCCACACCAACAACAACCCACGCCGCCGGCCCATGTGTATGGGAGGACCTCCCGCGCCGCCGCGGCAGGACGACGCGGCGCTGGAGCTGCACGTGGGCGGCGGCGCGTACAACATCAACGACAACGCCGACATCCTGTCGGAGATCCTGGCGCGGCTCGACGGGCGCTCGCTGGCCGCCGCCGCCAGCGTGTGCCGCCTGTGGGCCGCCGCGTCGCGCCGGGACGCCGTCTGGGAGGCGCTCTGCCTCCGCCACGTGGGCCCGGCGTCGTCCGCGGCGGGCGACGCCGCCACCCGCACCGTCGTCGCCGCGCTCGGCGGCTACCGCCGGCTCTACCGCCTCTGCCTCGGCCCGGCGCTCGACCGCCTCGGCGGCGCCCAGGCGGGCGCCCTCGCCCACGCGCAGGCCCGGGCGCGCCTCTCGCTCTCCCTCTCCCTCTCGCTCTTCTCCATCGACTGCTACGAGCGCCTCGGCGGTGGCGCCGGCGGCGGAGGAGGTGGCAGGCAGCAGCCGCCGCCCTCGTCGCTGCTCTTCCTCTGCAAACCCGTGGACGTGTCCTGATCAAAATAGGACGTCGCCTCATTCAAGCCCGGCCGTCGCGCGCGTTCCTGGCCGGCGCCGGTCAACATAATCTTTGTTGTTGTTCAAGTTACCACCCATCATTAGCACGCGCAATAAGGATTACTTATTTATTAGTTAATTGATTACGCATTTGTAGCTGTACCCTCGGGCCATTGAATATGGAAGTAAATTAATCATTCTTTCTTTCTCTCTTCTATTTAGAAACCTTTCGCCGTGTTGTTCCTCGGTGTACGCTTGGGCCTTGTCCGCGTCCGCTTGGCGACATGCTGTTTCTCGGCACTCGCCTTGTATCTCTCCCCGTGTTGTTGCTTCGTCTGGATGCTTGCATTGCGTGCAAGTCGCGCATGTGATCCCTCCCGTCCCGTCCAGCTACCTCTACTTACGTACTACAACTAATAATCACCTTCCTCGCCGGCCGTTGCTTTCGGGAGATCGATGAGTGATCAGCGATGATGGTGCCTAGCTGAGCTGATGACAAAGCCTAAGAGCATCTCCAGTCAGAGCGGCAATAGGGCCCCGACAATAATATTATTAGACATGCCGGACGAAAAACGACGTACAGTCGCGGCACCAATAGGCCAGTTTTGTCCGGCGAAATCTAATAGCTCGTCCGGCACACCCACCCCATGCGGTCCGCGGAGGGAGTCGCTTGGGCGCACCGGACGAAATTGAGCGCGCGAAACCGACGAACAGGCCCCGCTGTCATTGAGACGGGAAATCCTCCATAGCCCCCCACTCCACTCTCCCCCAATTTCATTTCCCCCCCACCTCGCTCCATCCATCAACAAGGTTTTCGCCGATGTTACGACGAACTCGAGCATGAGGCGTGCCCAAACGGACAAAAGGTGGGAGGCGCTGTTGCAGAAGGCCGACATTAAGCTCGAGCTCACCAAGTCCAAAGTCGCCGTGCTGAAAAGGAAGGAGGACTTCATGATCTTGACCACCGACGTCTCGAACATGAGCCCGCAGGTCAAGGCGGCGCACACCATATTCCGCGCCGAAATCTTGAAAGAGCTCGGGCTCGGCCAGACGCCACGCACGGCTACTCGTATGGAGGTCGACGACGACGAGACGCAGGAGGTTGACCCCGACGAGACCCAGGACGGCATCGACGACACCCATGTCCAGGACGGCGACGGCCACGACGCACATGTCCCGGACGGCGGCCGCGACGACACGTACTGCGACATCGACGCCGAGGGGCTTTAAATCTGTTCCTCAGTGCCGCGCCATACTCGGCGCTCTTTTGCAACAATGGCGAGACTTTGCGCCCTTTTGATGGGTGCTGGCCGATGATTTGATGGCCGAGGCTTTGCAACAATGGCGAGGCTCTTCGCGCCCTTTTAATGTTCTATTTTGAATGTTCTCTTTCGATTCTTTTTAACCGAAAATTCAACGCGTCGCGGCGGCTATTGACGCATCTCGTTCGGATGGCGCCAATACAACTCGTCCGAGCGAGATGCTCTAATCTTTTTCGCCGCAAGAGGCAAGTTGTTGCTTCTACTGGATAGAGAGTATCATACGAGGGAGGCGTTTTGGCGCCCGGGTGCACCTGCACCCGGTTATGTTTTTCATTTTTCAAAATTTGAAAATGTTTCGGAAAAATCTGAAAAAATTGGACAGAAACACACGTAAGTAACAAACACTCGTGGAAAATTTCGACAGAAAATAATAATTTTTCTGCTCTGTGTAAAAAAGACAAATTTCTGACAAAAACTGAGATCTAAAAAAGTATGTTTTTGACAGAAAATTCAACGCGTCGCGGCGACTATTGACGCCGCGACTGGGGAGCGGCGACGCCAATAAGCTGTCATCTCGTTCGAATGACGCCAATACACCTCGTCCGAGCGAGATGCTCTAATCTTTTTTGCCGCGAGAGGCAAGTTGTTGCTTCTACTGGATAGAGTATCATACGGGTAGCTAGCCCAGCAAGCGAGTCTTGCTACTACTTCCCTGCCCGTGCCCGAGCCTCCGGGGACCGGCGGCCAAATGGACCACCGTCCGCCTACTTCGTCGATCTGTGGATAGCTCTAGTAGTAGAGATTAGGCCAAACGAAACAACAGTATAAGCACGGCTGGGAGATGGATCCCTGCTACTAGTAGGACAAGGTGACGATCTTGTTCGAAGCGACCACCCGGATTTTATAGGATTCACAGACGGATTCCGTCCACCGCTAGACATCGATCGACTGCGATCTACTCCAGTAGGCGCTTTGGTTTGTGGCGAAGCTGCGATCCAATATTGCTTTACGAATCTTTGCAGTGCAGATGAGACCGATCGATCGCCCAAAGTTTGCCAGAATTTCTTCACGAGGTCCGAGGGAGCCAGAAATTTTTCTGCCCCGGAGCGTGGCAGGCGAGCAGGGCAGGGTCAGGGTACGGCGGACCTGCCTGCCGGCCGGGGTCGGGCTCCGTCATTTCCGGCTTTTGCCCGGCGCGCGCCGCCCGCCCGGAGTCGACATGCAAGCACTCGCAGTCAAAACGACGTTCACATCTCATGCATCTTCTCCCCGGCCGGTCGACTCGAGCCGTCAGTGGGCGCTGAAGTGCCTAGCTAGGCGTCGTCGTGGAGCTGTCTGTCTAGGTGCGCTTGGCATGCACCTTGTTCGAACTTACTTGCACAGTTCCCGTCTTGCCACGTCAGCGGTCCAGGCAAGCACGTCGCAGTAACGTACTACGTGCTCTCCGGTCGGTCCGGGACGTGCGGCCGGACCGAAAGCGTGCGGGGGCGCATTCCGGATCGGGAAATAAATACAGTAGCCTTTTTCTATCTATCTATCTATATAATGCTGGAAAGGAGGTGCATGATCCAGCTCGATCGCCGGCCGTGTTGTCACTTCGTCGATCAAGCTGCTACAGAAACGTTCAGCGTGGCGAAACAGTACGTAGACCGACCGGGCCACGGGAGGTGGGGGTGCCAGACACGCTGCATCTGCATGCATGCGCAATCCTGCAATTTACGCAAGCTCATCTCCCCGATCGACCCAGCGGCGCTCATCTGCACATGTTCGCGTATGGCACATGGACAACAGTTGAGTACGAGCGTATCCGTGCCGTGCGCGCGCAGTCGCGAGATCCATAAAATGCGTGGGCGCGACGCACATAAACCCTGGAAGTCCTCGCAAGCAGCGGCAACGACGGCACATGTGGGTGGGTGCATTCATTCATTGCTGCGCCCGGATGTCCGCCATGGACGTCCGCACGGTGAACATAGCAAAATGTCATGATGCAATGGAATACTTACTGCGAGCGACACGACCGGTAGCTAGGGAATCTATCCATCTACGGGCTCCCCGTAAAACGACATATATAGATATAATCTACTGTACTTCAGCTAGCTCCCCTGGCTCTCACGGGACGGCCACGAGATCGAGAGTAACTTGTCGTCCAGTCCATCCATCGATAATCGAGATCGACCAAGATCGGCCACGCATGCATACGTCAAGGCAAGATCCCAGCGCCGCGTAAACGACACCGGGACGAATATACACCATGCATCCAGCTGTCTGCTCACACACACGAGCACGTACGGTGCAGTACCGCCTACCGACCATACACTCGCGCATCATCGATCGCATGCATATATTTGCATCGTCATCATGCACGTACGTATGGCCGGGTTCACGTGGCGGCCAAAGGGCAGATTAAGAGAGAGGTTGGATTTGTTGAGGAAGCTAGCGGCCAGTCTGTGCTTACGATCGATATGGCGTTTTGGACCGATCGATCGCGCAGGACGTACTGCTGCCCTGGCCGGCCGGCCCGGTCGTGATCGATCGCGGTAGGAGGTCACGTGTGGGAAGAGGCTGCGCGCAACCTCCCAAAGCCCACGCGTGTCCGTATATATGTACGTCCAGCATATGACAAGCTCTCGTGCCAGGGCGAAAAGGGGCTAGCTAGCAGACCGATTGCATCTGCATGCACGCAGCGATGTGTACACGTATCGGTGAAAACTTTCAATGATCTTATCAGTACGTGCGTACGCGCGTACACGGAAATATAAAGGTCATGTGTCTTTACCTTTTTGTTTCGAGCATTCAGTTAATTAGGGGTAAGAGCATCTCCACCGGCGTCACAATATCATATTGTCCCTGAAAATTGTCTACCTATCGGGTGTGTTTATAGACATGTCAGCGCTATCGGGACAGCTCCCCCCCTGTCAGGATCCTACCTGACTGACGAGTAATCTGTGTTATCGAGCGTCTCCAGTACTGTGTACTTCCGTCAAGCATACGGTCAGGATCTGAAGGTCGGTTCGGTCTAATCAACGGCTGCGATGTTTCGCTCCTGAAATTACCTTTTGAGTTGTAAACGTTAAAACCTGTATCTCAGCTATGAGCAGGGACAATCTTGTAATTTGCTTGGCTTACCTTTCGATATAAAAGGTAAGAGGGGTGGCTGGGAGGTCCAAGCAATGAAAAACCCTAATTCATTTTCCAGTTTATCTTTATGTTTTTAGTATAGATCTGGAGCACCGGCTCCCAGTTCCTCATCCTTTCTTCTCCAACAAGTCACTGACCACCGGGCCGTGACATCGTGGTATCAGAGCGCCGATCTTCCGATCTCTTCTCTTTCTCCCTCCCGGCGGCCGATCCGCTGATCTACCCTCCCTTCCCTCCCTGGATCTCTTCCGCTCCCTAGATCGCCGGATCTGGTTCCCTGCCCATCCCTTACCTACAAGCTGCTCCCTTTTGCCTCCAGAAATCGCCATGCCTCCAAATTCCAGGCGTACTCGTTCGCTGTCGCGCGAACGCCATGCTGCTGCGTACGAAGAGGTGGAAATCGAAGCTGAGGAGCAGTACGCTCAAGGTCAAGTTGTTGATCAAGAAGCTCAAGCTCGTGCTGAGGCACAGATCAGGGACCATCTTCCCCGCGAGGTCATGGACATAGGCCGTCGTCTGGATCTGCACCAAGCTGAGTCGGCAGCGACGGCAGCGACTCTCGTGTCCCTCAAAGGTGAGATGGCTAAAATCTCTGGCTTCATGGCTACCATGGCAACCAATTTCGCGCGCCTCTCCATGGATGAGCAACAGGGCACAGGGGATTCCATTACCACCTCGCAAAGCCGGCGTTTTTCTACCCCTCCTCACCTTCCCCCTCACTCCCTCTCACCCATCGTTGAAAACACAGCACCTCGTTCTTTCCAAAACTGCCACCACCCCCTTTCCTTCCCTCCAAACTTGGGAAATCTTACTCCCGAGCAGCTTCCTCACCATTTCACACCACCTGTTCGACAGAATGCCACACCAAACCCAACTTTTACAATGACAAACCCAATTACCACCACTCACTCAGCCGCTCCCGCTCATTCACACTTCACTCAATACACCCACCCAGCAACCCAACCACAATACTATAACCAGCCACAATCATCTCCATGCCAACACCACCCGTACCAAAATCACCAACATTTCTGTCCACCCTGTTGTCAATTCCCACCACAACCTTCTATTCCGCCAGCCCCAAACCCTACAGCTTCCTATCCGACAGTCACCCACACTTTTCCAGTTCAAGATCACCATCCTTACTACAGAAACAATGAGCCCCAAATGCGCTTCCCCCATGTTGAGCTGCCAATATTCACGGGTACAGCACCAAGAGCTTGGATTCTGGAATGTGAGGATATTTTCAACCTGGTAGCAATTGCAGAGGAACAACAAGCTCGTTGGGGTTTAGCCCACATTCGTGGCCAGGCCAAGACATGGCTCAGCAGTTCAGGCCTGAATTTACAGAGGATAGATTGGACTACCTTGTGCACTGTCTTACTGGAGAGGTTTCCTGACAGCCAAGCAATCGATCCAATGGACCAACTTCAAAACTTGCACCAAGTCACAACTGTGGAGCTGTACATCGATGCATATGAAAATTGGATGACCTTGATGAAGCGAGGCAGGAACTATCTACCACAAGATTTCTTTGTAGATCGTTTCATCAGCGGTCTGAAAGATAACATCAAGCATACGGTTCAGTGCCAAAAGCCTGAGTCCCTACTATCTGCTTACTGGTATGCCCGACAGTACGAGAAATCTTTCCTCTCTTCTGTGCGCAGAAACACAACTCCAGCAGTGCCTAGGACTATTCCAGCAAGACCACCTGTTGACCTAGTTTTAAAAACCGGACCGGACCGCCGGTCGGACCGAAAAAAATCGGAACCGGCAGCCCGGCCGGTTTTTTAAGCGCAAAAGACCGGAGTATCAAAAAACCGGAAAAAATAAATTAAAAATAATGAAATATATGAAAAATAAATTAGAAATGATGAAAAATTCGAAATTAGCTTACTTATTTATTAAATTTGCCCGTTTTTGCCGGTTTTTTGTCGCTACTGAACCGGTTGAACCGGCGGTTCGACCGGTGAAACCGGAACCGAGAGCCTCGCCGGTTCAGTGACCGGTCCGGTTTTTTAAACTATGCCTGTTGACAGAGATAACAGAAATAGATTGGGTGTGGACAGAGTTCGTGAACCTCGTAAATGTTGGTACTGTCCAGCAAATTGGGTAATGGGGCACAAATGCCAACCCATGCAGAGGGCTCTAAACGCCATTCAAATGCAGGGAAATTATGATGATGAAGAAGAAGAGCAAGCAGAGGCACAAGTGGCAGCAGTGCCACCCCACACGGCAGATGAAAATCTTTTACCACACAACCAGCCGCAACTACCACCTGAGCAGCTAATGCACATTTCTGCAGCGGCTTACCAAGGAGCTCCTAGTGACTCCACTATATCTCTGCTGTTATCGTTCCAGGGTCAAAAGGCAATAGCACTAGCTGACACTGGCAGCACTAGTACATTTATGGATTACAATTTTGCCATCAAACACAACATTCCTCTTACTCCTACGCCCATAAGAAAAGTGACAGTAGCAGGAGGGGGGGAGCTCCAGTCCGAAAACATGGCTCTTGACTGCAAATTCTCGATCCAAGGACAACAATTGACAGCCAGTTTCAGAATACTACACCTGCCAGGGTCTGATATCATTCTAGGAGTAAATTGGTTCAAGAATCACAACCCTGTCACCTTCGATTTCATTGCAAGGACTCTCACTATGGAAATTGAAGGGAAACCCCACACTTTTGTAGATCATCTCATGCCTCCTAACAAACTCTTCATCTCAGCTGAAGATTGTGCTGCCTTACTGGACAAAGGAGCTACTGGATACATTTTGTTTCCCCCTGAAGAAGACAATAGAGCAGCTCCTGAAAATACAACTGCTCCAATGGACACTGCTTTGTCAGACCTGCTCCATCAGTTCCAAGATATCTTCCAGCAACCTGAAGGCTTACCCCCCCACAGGGCAGCTGATCACAGAATTCCTCTACTGCCTGGTGCCAAACCACCAAACATAAGGCCTTACAGGATGTCTCCTAGTCAGAAGAACACTGTAGAAATTCTGATCAAAGAAATGCTGAAAAATAATGAAATTCAACCCAGCTGCAGTCCTTTTTTCTTCTCCCGCCATCTTAGTCAGAAAAAAGGACAAGTCTTGGCGCCTCTGTGTGGATTATAGAAGCTTAAATGATCTGACCATCAAGAACAGATTCCCCATTCCGGTTATTGAAGATCTCCTTGATGAGTTATTTGGGGCCACAATCTTCTCCAAACTTGACCTCAGGTCTGGATACCACCAAATCAGGATGCTCCCAGCTGATGTCCACAAAACAGCCTTTTCCACTCACCTTGGCCACTATGAATTCCTAGTAATGCCTTTTGGTCTCAGTAATGCTCCTGCCACATTTCAAGAATTGATGAATTCAATTTTCTCCAAGTTTCTGCGAAAGTTTGTACTCGTCTTCTTCGACGACATCTTGGTGTTCAGCAAGTCATTGGAAGAACACAAGATTCACCTGCAACTTGTTCTGCAAACTCTCAGGAACCATAACCTCAAGGCTAAACTGAGTAAATGCATCTTTGGGCAAAAGCAGGTGGAGTACTTAGGGTACATAATATCTGGACAGGGAGTTGCTACAGATCCTGCAAAAATTGCTGCAATCACTCAATGGCCAGTACCAAAAACTGTCAGGCAATTAAGAGGGATATTGGGTCTTGCAGGTTATTACAGACGCTATATTGAGAATTATGCTCTTATCTGCCAACCCCTGTATCAGGCTCTCAAGAAAGACAATTTCAAATGGGGTCCTGAACAACAGACTGCCTTTGATCACCTTAAGAGGGTAATGTCAAACCCTCCCTTATTATCTCTGCCAGATTTCTCTTCTGCATTCATTTTAGAAACAGATGCATGTCACTCTGGATTGGGAGCAGTTTTGATGCAACACAACAAACCTCTTGCCTACTTCAGTAAATGTTTGGGTCCAAAGGCACAGACACAATCCATCTATGAGAAGGAAGCTCTAGCAATCTTGTTAGCCTTGAAACAATGGCGCCACTATTTCCTTGGAAACCAAGTTGTCATCAAAACAGATCAGCACAGCTTGAAGTACCTTGGTAGCCAAAGATTGCTAGAAGGAATACAACATAAGTTGATGCTCAAATTGTTGGAATTCGATTACAAAATTGAATACAAGAAGGGAAAAGAAAATACTGTTGCTGATGCGCTTTCCAGACAGTTTCAGGAATGTGACAACCAGCCAATTTCTGTAGCTGATACTCAACATGAATCCTGTCATTCTATCTCTACAGTAGTACCAACATGGATGAAAGAAGTGACTGACTCTTATCTGGCTGATCCTCATTGTCTGAAATTGCTGCAGGAACTGGCCATCAACAAAGACAGTAACCCTAACTACACACTGCAGTCTGGCATATTACGCTACAAGGGCAGAATCTACATTGGAAACTCCACAGAACTCAAAACCAAGCTATTCCACAGTTTGCATTCATCTGCCTTAGGAGGACATTCTGGAATCAGAGTTACTCTTCATCGGTTACAGAGCATCTTCTACTGGCCAAACTTCAAGAAATTTGTTTCTCAGCTGATTGCAGAATGCCCAGTATGTCAAATATCCAAGACAGAGAGGGTGCAATACCCTGGTTTACTAAGTCCTCTTTCCATCCCCAAAACTAAATGGGCAGACATAAGTATGGATTTCATCGAGGGACTCCCTAAGTCAAGAGGTAAGGATGTCATCTTGGTCGTGGTTGATCGTTTAACGAAATATGCTCACTTTCTTCCACTAGCACATCCCTACTCTGTCCAAACAGTGTCTTCTCTAGTCATTGACAACATCGTGAAGTTACATGGGCCACCTGCTAGCATTGTCAGTGATCGTGATAGAATTTTCACAAGCACCTTATGGAAAGAAATCTTCTCTTCAATGAACACAACCCTCAACTTCAGTTCAGCTCATCATCCAGAGTCTGATGGACAAACTGAGCGTGTCAACCAGTGCTTAGAACAGTATTTGAGGTGCATGGCCTTCCAGGAGCCGAAGAAATGGGTAGAATGGCTACCAGCTGCTGAATTATGGTACAATACTTCATACCACACCTCCATCAAAATGTCACCCTTCCAGGCCTTGTATGAATATCCTCCTCCCATGCTAGCACAGATGTCAGTACCTTATAATGCAACAGATGAAGTGCAGATAACACTGGAGCAGAGGGACCATATGATCAAAACCCTGCAGCAAAACCTCCTTCGAGCGCAGAACCGTATTAAGAAATATGCTGACATGAACAGAACTGACAGAGTCTTTGAGGAAGGAGACATGGTGTACTTAAAAATGCAGCCTTACAGAGAAACTTCACTGGGCTTGAGAAATTCTCTGAAATTGACTTCCAAATGGTATGGACCCTTTCGGATTATCAAGAAAGTGGGACAAGTGGCCTATAAACTGCAACTGCCAGAGGGTACCCAAATACATGATGTTTTTCATGTAAATCAGCTCAAGAAGCACTTAGGCCCAGCTGCAGTTCCAAATGCAAAGCTACCATTGGTCACACCAGACGGCAAAGTCAAGATAGCCCCAATTGCAGTGCTCCAACGCAGGCAAGTCCCCAGAAATGCAGGTTCTTATGATATTCCAGTACCTCAATGGCTGATCCACTGGGCCAACATGTCGGCCGCTGATGCGACTTGGGAAGACGCTTCATTCATTCAATCAACTTTTCCTCACTTCAAGCCTTGAAGTCTTGTCTCAAGGGGGCGGCACTGTCAGGATCCTACCTGACTGATGAGTAATATGTGTTATCGAGCGTCTCCAGTACTGTGTACTTCCGTCAAACATACGGTCAGGATCTGAAGGTCGGTTCGGTCTAATCAACGGCTGCGATGTTTCGCTCCTGAAATTACCTTTTGAGTTGTAAACATTAAAACCTGTATCTCAGCTATGAGCAGGGACAATCTTGTAATTTGCTTGGCTTACCTTTCGATATAAAAGGTAAGAGGGGTGGCTGGGAGGTCCAAGCAATGAAAAACCCTAATTCATTTTCCAGTTTATCTTTATGTTTTTAGTATAGATCTGGAGCACCGGCTCCCAGTTCCTCATCCTTTCTTCTCCAACAAGTCACTGACCACCGGGCCGTGACACCCCCCCCCTCTTCCACAGGCCGCGTACCCTAAACAACCAACAATATTCAGTTCTAGCTTATTTTCATCAATATGTTCATATTTCTAACTAAATAAAAATATAACTATTGCGTAGTTCAACGATTATTTGAACATAGGAATAATATAGTTTTATAACAATCACAATTATAATTTAAATATGATAAGTTCTGATGTAGGTTTGGCCCGATCTTCACGGATTTGAGGTGGGGAAGAGGATGAACACGGAGGTGGAGACGAAGAACACGAGGGGAAAAAGGGCAAATCATGGGGATAACTTGCGAAGCCTACAAGGGAGAATCACCCGGCAATAAACCCCCCAACGGAGTAGCCTCCGGATCCCAAAACCCAAGTCAACAACATGCTTAATGAAACCGATTTCTCTTACCGGCCGGTCCACCGATCCAATAGAATCACCGCAGTGAAAGATTGGTTTGCATTACTAGAGACACCTAAGTGAAAGAGTAGCTACAACAAGAGGTACATCATCCTCCGCGGAGGAGCCCATCACGGGAAGGAGCAACGCTCAACTCTCAAGTTCATTCATCTCTAGTCTCAAATGGAAAAGGGGAAAAGCTATTTATAGTCTACTATAAAACGGGGGGGGGGGGGGGCGGCCTGGAGGACGACGGCGACTGGTGGGGGACCGGCCCGTGGGCCGGCCTGGGCCGGCCTGGAGGCCGGCGACGTCTGTTGGTGGTCCGGCCTGGGGGGCCGGCCTGGAGGCCGGCGGCGTCTGTTGGTGGTCCGGCCTGGAGACCGGCGGCGTCTGGTGGGGGTCCGTCCTGGGGCCGGCCTAGGCCGGCCTGGAGGCCGGCTGGCTCCGCCTCTAGCCTTTGCCTTGATGCTTCCTCCTCCTCATCCATGCGTACGCCTTGGATGAAATCAATTCTTGGGCTTCCTCGGCACCTCCCATGGGCTTCGTATCCATCGTGTCAAACCTAGCAATGCAAAGGGGCGGTTGCTCAAGTAGCATACCATTCCAAAGGGTAGGAAATGAGATCTCGAAGAGGAGGGAGTTAACCTTTGAAGTCCATGGTGACTTGGCATTTGTTGGGATGCTTGACATGGTGATGTCATTGGGTTGGGCTGCATCATCTCCCCCTCCTTCGAAAAGCATCGTCCTCGACGCTAGCACGTTCTCAACATGTGAAGGAGATAGATGTCTCGTCGTTGAAGTGGAAGTCACCATGCCGCTATTGTTACCTATACGCACCAAAGACGAAGCAAAATATGTGTGTGCATGATAGAGGAGCACATCATTGACGACATGTCCGAATTTGTTCATAACACCATTAGCACAACACAAATATATGGAATAGAATACAAATGCAAGATCAATGTGCAGTCAACTCATCCAAACATCCTCAAAATGTGGGAATACAAAATCTCCAAGAAAATTAGAGAAGTCTAAGATAGCCATCGCATTGTGAACCATATGATGTTCATTGCATTGAAAGCATTGGAAAGAGAAATTTGTGAACCACACAAGGTGAGAGAGGCTCTTATCATCGCCATCATGGGTGCAAACAAAGCAAAGAGAAGAGCAAGTTTTCATCGATTTTGTTGCAACACCGATAAGACAACATCCAAAGGACACATGACAAGACATGCTCAAAATACCATTATGGTTGCAAACAAGGCATCGGAAAGAACAATTGTTCATCATACTTTTTGCAACACATAAATCATCTACAAGGAAGATCAAGGGAGCATGAATGTCACAAAGGAAAACCAAAGCACTCACATGTTTGCACGCGAACCAAAGGAAAGAGCAATTGTTCAATTTTTTCGATGCAAAACATGGAGAAGGAAATAGAGGTGGATTGGGTCCACAAATCTCATGGCAAATGCTCTCAACAACTCTTTTTGTCAACTCATGCTCAATTGAGGTTGACATTATGAAGCGTGAGCCATTACACACGAAATTCCATAAAAAGAAATTGTGTGCATGGTACATGAATGCATCATCCATTATGACGCATCTCTTCATTTGCACATCACCAAACGCACTACAATCAAATTGAATATATGAAGTATGCGGATGGGCAACATGCAAAACGAAGAAAGAAACAAACTCAACACTCAAACAAGGCAAATCTCCAAATGTGAGAATGCTATGGGGGCAAACTCATTGTCAAGAATTTCATCATCATTGCAAGAAACACATATGAAAGAGAAGTTGTTCGTCAAATTGCATGCAACAATGGGAGAAAAGAGAAAAGATTCATAGCAAGGCATGTATGTGGCAAGATCATCACACATATGAAATTCAACATGATCAACATTGGTTTGGAACAAGGTATCACATGGGAATATGAAAGAATCATAGGTGACATCAAAAGAGAAATCCATAGCATGCAAGTAATCACAAGTCATCGTGTCCACTATTGGGATCATGGCATCATTAACACCCATATGCGTACCTTTGTAGTCCCGCTCATGTGAAGTAGGTGTTGTGGTAGAAGTAGCGGTGTTCATGTGGCCGACTTGTTCATCATGTAGACATGGGGTGGCATCGCCCTCATCCTCCATGTACATCTTCTCAAATTGAGGCTCCGTCATGTCGAGGTTTGGCGCATCTTCATCCATGGAACCTAGGGGAACATGAGAGAACACACTAGAGGTAGAGGGTAAGTTGTTAGAAATCGAAATGTCCTCACTTGACCTATCAACTACCTCTCCCAACTCAAGGTGTGTATCACTCATTCCCTCAAAGTGGAAGCACTCAACCTCACCTATGGTGGAGGCACTCAACTCACTATCACTCTCACTCAAGTCGGCTAGGTGGCTCTCATGCTCACATGGGATTGGTACCATTTTATCATTCAAGCACATAGGGATAGGCTCGGTAGTCTCAACTCCATTCGCCGCCTTGGTTGAAGGGAAACGTCCATGATCAACCTCTTCACTTGACTCGACGTCCCTAGTGGTAGAATCCTCCATGCTCGCCTCCTTGGTCGAAGGGAAAATCCCATGCTCGACCGTCTTGTCACCGTCTTCATGGTCACCATCGTGTAGTGGAGTCGACAATAAGCTCGGTGAAGAGTCATGTGAGGGCATGAAGAACTTGGATAAACCGGCAACGAACTCCTCACGGATGGTCTTGAGGTCGGTCATGAGCTTGTCGCTCTCGGCTTCGGCCTTGAGCTTGGCTTGCTCGATCTCGAAGTTGGCATTGTCGGTGTCGCGCTTGGTCTTCCACTCGTCGAGGATGGCATTGAGTTTTTCCAATTCCTTCGTGTAGCTTGATCTACTCTTAGACGCCCTTTTGTTTGTGGCACGCGGAGGAGAATCCACATGGTGTGTACTTGCCGCCATCTTGGAAGTTGATGTAGATGCGTGATGACGTGGCCTCGAGTAGCTTGTGTCCTCATAGTGACGTCGATGATGATCATGATTAGACGTACGCCGATGAAGGTCCTTGGTGTTCCTTGACAAAGACTCATGTGTATCGGCACTTTGCGTTGGCCTCCGTCTCGAGGGTGAGGTAGCTTGACATCGAGGAGGAGGGCGTGTCTCCTTGTCCTCTAGGAGAAGATGCCTTGAGCTCCGTCTCCTTGAGCTTGAAGTAGGTGCTTGACGGTGTTGGCGCTCTTGAGTTCTTGGCCTTGAGGATCGCCGAGGTGGGTACTCATCGTCGGAGTCATCATCAACAAGGTGTGTAGAGCCTCGTGGAAGATCCTTGAGGAGCCGTAGTCGATGTAGGGTTCCACCACCTCATTGGAGTTGTAGTCGAAGTAGTGGTCCACCATGGCGTTGACGCTTGTGGGCTCGAAGTCATTGTAGCTCTCCATGTCGTGGACGGTTGCGGCATCATAGTCGTAGTAGTTGTGGTGCTTCGCCATGAGATCCATGCTTGTGGAGGTGTCGTCGATGTCGTGGTCCACCATGTCATCCATGCTTGGGGCGCCATAGTCGTTGTCGCTCATGATGTCATCCATGCTTGGCTCGCCGTAGTCGTTGTCGCTCATCATGTTCTCCTCATCATGGC
This sequence comes from Puccinellia tenuiflora, assembly GCA_012064385.1. NCBI lineage: Eukaryota > Viridiplantae > Streptophyta > Magnoliopsida > Poales > Poaceae > Puccinellia > Puccinellia tenuiflora. The sequence continues at coordinate 445,123 of QRDG01000292.1, read as the reverse complement.
CTCCATAGGATGCTCCGCTCTCACTAGACATGGTCAATCACAAGACAAGTGTATATATATGTGGAGTGGAAGGAACTAAGAAACCAACCTCACCTAGTAGATAGTATTGGAACTAGTGGACCATGCCAAGAGAAACCGATACACAAGAATGCGGGTGACTTGAATTTCAAAGATCCAAACGTAACTCCAAAACACACACGGCTTATGAGTGGATAGGTATGAATTGTGGAAAGCAAAAGGAACCACCGGAAACCATGATATTGTAAAGGCAAGTAGAGAACCATGATGACCACAAAGCAAATACAAGTCAATCTCAAAGGATATGAGTGAAGCTCATAGAAACACACGCTTTGAAGAATGGGACTCGTGCAACCAAAAATGAGCTAGTGATGGACCTAGCGAAGACTAAAGCACAAGTCGCACAAGTACATGAGAAACCAACTCGATTGCAATTTATTGGTGGCTACAAGATTTGCACAAAGATACCACACCTATGAATTTTTCATCAAACTTGCGTGACCTACAAGAGATATGGCATTGAGGCTCTTTCTTTTTCTTTTCTCTCTTTTGAATCTTTTCGATTCTCTTTTGGCCTCTTACTCTCTCTTCCTCTTTTTGCCTCTCACTTTGCTTGCCAACAACAACTATATCAACTAGCGCATACAAGTTTGCTCGGAACACTACGAGGTATCAAGTGTGCAAAGCCCAAGCAATCATAGATGAGCTAGTCTCAATAGGTAAGATAGGCACAAATGGCTGGGCTAACAAGTGATGCAAGGTGGGAGAAGATTTGGTGATGTTATAACTTTCATCGACGATCTTCACCAGTGGAGTGGAATGCCTCTTCCTTGATCACGAAATATGGTGGCAATAGATGATGGATCAACTGCTATGGTGATGTAGAGCTTGTCGGTATCTTCGATTAGAGATGAAAATCACCAAAAACGGAGTCCGGAGTGAAAAGTTATGGCTAAAATAAATTTTCTGCAGAGAGGTCGACCTGGGGGACGGCCTAGGCCGGCTGGGAGGCCGGTTGCCTCAGCTAGGGGGCCGGCCTGGGAGCCGGCCTAGGCCGGCTGGGAGGCCGGCTGGCACTACCTTCCCGTGACGTGAAAATGGGCGATTTGGGCGGAAAAACGGCCCGAAAAACACCAAATCGGAGGGGAAATCAAAAGAATTTGGCCATGGGAACGCAAAGGGAGGTAGATCAACAAGTATAGCAATGGATCCACGGATCAAAACCTACGAAAACTCACAAGAATCTCAGATCGATCCAAAAGCACTTTGGGGCTATTTTTGGTGGAAATTTTTGAAATTAACAAAATCAAAGAAATTTTTTGTGGATTTGGGGGTGCAAACAAAGGCAAATCCGTGGCAACCCTTGCTCTGATACCATATGATGTAGGTTTGGCCCGATCTTCATGGATTTGAGGTGGGAAAGAGGATGAACACGAAGAACACGGAGGTGGAGACGAAGAACACGAGGGGTAAAAGGGCAAATCGTGGGGATAACTCGCGAAGCCTACAAGGGAGAATCACCCGACAATAAACCCCCCAACGGAGTAGCCTCCGGATCCTAAAACCCAAGTCAACAACACGGTTAATGAAACCAATTTCTCTTACCGGCCGGTCCACCGATCCAATAGAATCACCGTAGTGAAATATTGGTTTGCACTACTAGAGACACCTAAGTGAAAGAGTAGCTACAACAAGACGTACATCATCCTCCGCGGAGGAGCCCATCACGGGAAGGAGCAACGCTCAACTCTCAAGTTCATTCATCTCTAGTCTCAAATGGAAAAATGGGAAAGCTATTTATAGTCTAGTACAAAACGGGGGGGGGGGGGGGTCCGGCCTGGGGGCCGGCCTAGGCAGGCCTGGAGGCCGGCGGCGACTGGTGGGGGTCCGGCCTGTGGGCCAGCCTGGGCCGGCCTGGAGGTCGGCGGCGTCTGTTGGTGGTCCGGCCTGGGGGCCATCCTGGGCCGGCCTGGAGGCCGGCGGCGTCTGTTGGTGGTCTGGCCAGGGGGGCGGCCTGGAGACCAGCGGCATCTAGTGGGGGTCCGGCCTGGAGGCCGGCTGGCTCCGCCTCTAGCCTTTTCCTTGACGCTTCCTCCTCCTCATCCACGCATACGCCTTGGATGAAATCAACTCTTGGGGGTCCTCGGCACCTCCCATGGGCTTCGTATCCATCATGTCAAACCTAGCAATGCAAAGGGGCGGTTGCTCAAGTAGCATAGCATTCCAAAGGGTAGGAAATGAGATCTCGAAGAGGAAGGAGTTCACCTTTGAAGTCCATGGTGACTTGGCATTTGTTGGGATGCTTGACATGGTGATGTCATTGGGTTGGGCTGCATCTAGTTCTACTAAACAACATGACACTTGAACTACTCGGTTTTTTAGCGCACACAAGCGATCAACTGGATCATCTTCCAGTTGTTGGTGAGTTTTGTTTTTAGAGAAGACTCATTTCTGGGAGGCCCCATGGCTCCATGGACAAAAACCAAAAGACATTGCGCCGCTCATCTTTGCCCTCATCTCGAGGAAGAAATGTGCATCCATCAAGCCTTGCTCAACGATGATCGGATTGGTATGATCAAAATGGTCGAGGAATTATCCATGCAAAATGTTCATCAATTCATTGACCCTTGGATCCAACATCAACACTTCCATTTTGATGACACTCTCGAGGACAAAATTGTTTAGAACCTTTCGACAAATCATGATTACATCATAAATTGTAGGTTAAGGTTACGATATAGGCTAATCGGAGCGGGATTGGTACAACATGTACCTAGGTTTGGCTCACCATCAGTGGAGGAGCCCTACTCCTGCTATAAATCACTAATATAAATATAGATATGCTTACAAGGTCTTCCCCGACTTAAAAGCTTACGTGGTGTGTTGTCTAATCTCTCGTGTGTTCAATTTTTTTCTAAGTGTGCCTATAGTCCAGCTATATATAGTCAGGCGGACTAGCTAGGGCTTACAAGCTATCCTGAGTCGGTTCAGGTACATAGTCCTAGACTAGTCCGATAGGGCTTGCCGTGTCTTGTCACGAGGGGAAGGGGGTTGTGAAGGAGTGGCTAGGGCTCCACATGCTTGACCTTACCCCTTGGCCGACTCTACCTCTAACGGAATGGCGGAGTCACGTGTATGGTGGTGGGATGCCAAACCGCAAGGCCATGACCTCTCTCACCCTTCTCAACACTTGGGAAATCTTGAACAAAATAAATACACCCGAATAAGCGATGAAGCCACTCTTTGGAACATGGCGGGAGTTTCAAACCCTTTTGACCAAGTTGACACATGTCTCTTCTAGGCCCTTTGCACTAGGTAAGCTAGATCCTTTTTCCTTTTTTTTTGTTCTCTTTTTTCAGCTGTCTTTCACCCGTCGTAAATTCTTCTATTTAATCAATAAATTTAGCAACTCTTCTGGTAGCATTAAGAAAAAAAAACTCTACAAACCCCGCATAAAGAAAAAAGTGCATGCCTTTCCTAGTTTCCTTCATTCAGCTCACGGGAGAGAAAAATAAGACATGGGCTCTATAATGCCCGGGGTTTATCCCCAAATTAGAAATTGCCTGTTATTTCTTTTTTGCATCATCATGGCATCAACATCATCTCATCGCATGTTTTGGAAATAAAAACTATTTTTATTAAATCCTATTTTATTTTTGCTAAAATTGTCGCAAATGTTTTACCGAGACAGTCGTCTCCTTTTTCTAAAATTAATTGTCAAAATTTAATTTGCAAAAGAAAAAATAAAATTTTGAGCGAGCAAGAGAGTAGCCCAAAACCGGCCCAAGCCCATCTAACCTCCAAACCCTAGGGTTCCCCTGATCTTTTTCTGTTCCTACCCCCTGCCTTTTTGCAGCCACCCTCCTCCCTTTTTGTGTTTTCGTGATTAGGTCCTCCCACCTCTTTTTTTTCTTCTTTCCCCCTCTCTCCATTTTCTTTCTTTTTCTCTCTCTCTCTCTTTTTCCTCTCTCCCGTTGCAGCATCCTCTTCCTCCCTCACCCGCACGCCTCCACCATCCTCTCGATCCCCGCACCGCGCCTCCCGTCGCCGACGTCCTCGAGCTCGCGCCGCGCTCCACCACCCCTCTCCCAGCAGCGCCCCTCCCCTTCTCTCCCTCTCCTCCTCTTCTCTTCTTCCTCTCTTCTCCCAACTCCGCCCCACCGTGGCCCGACCTCCCTCACCGTCGCGCCGCCTCGCTCGAGCCCGGGCTCCCGCGCCTCTTCTCCTCTGACGCGCGGCCGCCTTCCCCTCGACCCGCACCTTCTTCTCCCCGCGCAGGGCCGCTTCCGACCGCCTCCTCCGCCCCTCCCCGTCGACCTCTGGCTACTCCTCCTCGCGGCGTGCCTCCCGGCCCGACGCCCTCCTCCGCGACCAGCCTCTCCTCTGCCGCCCCGTCCTCGCGCACGTCCTCGGCCTCCTGCACAAGTGCTCTGCTCCTCCAGCTCGCTGGCCGACCTCGTCCTCCACCGCACCCGCGCCTCCTGCCGGTCGGCCCCCTCCTTGCTCCTCCCGGCCAGCCCGGCCGCGCCTTGGCCACCGTCCTCGGCTCCCTAGACACCGGCCTCCCTTCTCCATCCCGAGCTCCGCCCCTGCATCGCCTCCTCCGCCTCACCTCGAGGCCCCTGCCTCCCCGTGCGCCTCCTTCCGCTCCTGCACGCATGCGTTGCCTGCCGCCGTGCTGCTCTGCCTCCTACGCCCGAGTGTGTCCCCTGGCCGTGCTGCTGCACTGCCGCTGCTCCGTCTCCGTTGAGTTCCCCGGTGTTTTTCCCCAGTGCCGTGCCCGTTCCCGACGTTCTCGTCTCCGTGCGGTGTCTTCCCCGGATCCGAGTTCCCCGTGCGTTTCCCCGTCGCGAAGTGGTTCCCCGTTAGCCTCCGTGACGTGTTCCCGGCGTTTCCCGTTTCCCCGACCCATTCCCAGTGCCGTGTCTCCGCCTCCGTGATTGTTTCCTGACGTGAAGGCCGCATCCCCGTTTTCCGTCTCCGTTGCCGTGCTACCTCCGCTCCCGATGCCGTGAAGCCCGATCCCCGACGCCGGAACCTCTTGGACCCGAAGAACGGAACGACGAGTTCTTCCACGACTACGTGATGTGAAGTCCGGTGTTCGGTCCTCGACGGCGCCGTGAACCCCGTCGACCCCGAAGCCCGGAACGCCAAGGTCCGCCACAACGACGACCCGAGTACGACTACTTCCACGACGTCGACTACCTCGACTATTCCGACTTCGGATGAACGACTACTTCGACTACTTCCTCTTCAATCCGAAGACGGTGGTCCCGAATCCAAAGTTTCCCTGAATCCGATGTGTGACCCCAACCCTATCCCCATACCCTATATGCGTATCTTATAAAATCATGCATAATTAATCAACATCGCACCTTTATCCATTTAGTGGAATTAAATCAACTAATTATGGGACTTTTCCGGTGCATCTATATTGTGTACCGATCCCATTTAAAATGATTTGCCATGTGTTAGGAAATAAAATTGGACAACCTTTAATTTGTCATGCATTCATGTCATCAACATGCCGCTTCTTTTGCCGTAGAGTAAAATGCATCTTTTATGTTTCCAGTGTTTGTTGCCTCTTCGGGAATAGGACAATGAGTTGATGTGAGCAACGACAGGTTCTGCTACCTCTACCGGATTGCAGGCAAGGACTACTCACTTGCTATCTTTGCTTGTTTTCTGTCTCTTACACCTCCTATCTTTTGTTTCTTGCTAGCCTTATATTGCGATGCTTGTGCCTCGATCCTATTTGCATGTTTACCTTACAGTCATGATATGCCCCACCCCCACATCCTATTGCCCTGTTGCTTATTTATCTTGTTGGCCCTGCGAGTCATAGTGCATGCTTAGGTTTGTTTTGCTCGAGTCATGTTCTAGTCTTGTTATAATTTGATAGTTGGGTTAATTCACATGATAATCTTTAATGTTTGGCGATGGGATATAATTAATAAAGATAAGGCACCGGCGGAAGGCCAATCGTGGCTAGTTTCTGATAATGCGGGTACCGTTGCTTGGAATCAGTTAGCACCTCGCTGAGGTAGTACACAGGTCACTGAACAGGGTGGTTCTTTCCTTCTTCCTCCCGCTCGACTACGAGTACGGTACTAACCACTCTGTTCGTGGCTGCCACATACAGGTACAGTGGCTCGTTCTCATGTGGTGCCACCAGCACTGGAGGGGTTGTGAGGGTCTGTTTCAGTTTGTCGAATGCATCTTGTGCCTCCTCTGTCCACTCGAACTTGTCTGCCTTTTTCATCAGTTGGTAGAAGGGCAGGGCCTTTTCTCCCAACTTACTAATAAACCGACTGAGCGCTGCGACTCTGCCGGCTAGGCGTTGTACTTTATGAAGCTTGGTCGGTGCAGGCATGTCGAGTATGTTCTGCACATTCTCAGGGTTGGCTTCGATTCCTCTCGCAGAAACAAGATACCCCAGTAATTCTCCGGCTGGGACGCCGAAGACGCACTTGTCTGGGTTTAACTTGATCTGGTACTTGTTGAGCGCATCGAAGACCTTGCGGAGGTCGTCGATGAGGCTGTCCTCTGTGCGGGTGGTGACGACTATGTCGTCGACGTAGACCTGGACGATCTGTCCTATGAGCTTCTTCAAGCAGGCCTATGTGGCTCCAGCGTTCTTCAACCCGAAGGACATCATCTGGTAATAGAATACACCGTGTGGTGTGATGAACGCCGTCTTCTCCTGATCCTCGACTTTCATCCTGATCTGCTGGTACCCGGAGTAGGCGTCCAGGAAGGATAGACGTGCGCAACCTGCAGTCGAATCGACGATCTGATCAATCCGCGGGAGCGGAAAGTGATCCTTGGGGCAGCATTTGTTGATGACGGTGAAGTCGACGCACATGCGAAGTTTCTTCGTCTTCTTCTTTTCCACCAATACTGGGTTTGCTACCCACTCTGACTCCTTTATCTCTCGAATAAATCCGGCGTGAAGCAGTCGGTCAATCTCCTTGCTGATGGCATCTCTCTTGGGACCTGCGAAGCGCCTCATGGTCTGCTTGACCGGTCTGGCGTCTTTGCGGACGCGTAAGGAGTGCTCGGCGAGTTCCCTTGGTATGCCTGGCATGTCAGAAGGTTGCCAGGCGAATATCTTCCAGTTCTCGCGCAGGAACTCGACGAGCGCGCTTTCCTATGCGCTAGTCAGGCTTGATGACACCCTGACTGTCTTATCTGCGTCCGTCGGGTGTACCTGATGGGCCCTTGTGTCGTCGCTTGTGTTGAATGCCGAGTCCTTGGATGATTTCTTCCGTGGCGGGAACAGAGTCTTGTCGTTGTCGACTGCCATCATCTCCAGGTGCTCGTCCATCCCGAAGAACTCAGAAATCCTGCTGAACTCGCGGTCACAGCTATCAGACCGGTCGAAATCGCCTTTCACCGTGATAACACCCTTTGGTCCCGGCATCTTGAGCAGGAGGTAGGCGTAGTGGGGTACTGCCATGAACCTGGCAAAGGCCGGACGACCCAGTATGGCGTGATATTGCGACTTCCAGTCGACTACCTCGAAGTCGATCGCCTCTCGCTGGAAGTTTTCGGGTGTGCCGAAGATAACCTCAAGTGTAATTGTTCCCATGGGCGTGACTGCTTGCCCTGGTACTATACCGTGGAAGGTATTTGCTGATGGCGTCAGTTTGGATGTTGACTTGTTCATTCTTCTGAGAGTGTCGGCGAAGATGATATTGATACCGCTGCCTCCATCCATGAACACCTTCTTCAAGGTGTACTCCCCGATTTGAGCTTCGACTACCAGAGCAGCGTGCCCGGGTCGTGGGATCGCCGGCGGGTGGTCCGCTCTGGAGAAAGTGATCGTTGTTTCTGAGCCTCTCAGGTAATCGGGTACTGCAGGTGGGTTGGTGAGTGCTTGGTAGACCTGGCGGGTGATGATTTTCTGGGTCCTGTTGGAAGGACGTCCCTTCTGTATCATGTTAATCTGCCCACGTGCTGCCGGGAACACGTTAGCAGGATCCTGCGGCTGTGGTTGCTGTTGCTGCTGCGGGTAGAAGGCCAACGCTGCCTGCGCTGGGTTGGCGACTGCAGGAGCAGGCGGCGCCTGGAGAGCCAGCTGTGCGGCTGGCTGTGCCACGGGTGCCGCTTGGTTGTCATGCTGTCCATTCTGAGGGACTATTCGGGCAAACGCCTTGTATATCTTACGCGCCTTTCTGCAGTCTTTCAATAGGTGGCGGGATCCCCACTTGCCTGTTTCTGGGTCCCTAAACATATGATGCTTGCAGGGTTGCTCTAACTCTTCTTCTTCAGTCAGTGGGCGTCTCCGCCACTCGCGCTTGCGACTTCCATCTCCATGGTAGCCGCTGCCACCGCCCTGGTTGTACTCTCTTTCACTCTCACGGGGGGTTTCGAATCCCGCCGCTACTAACTCGATCGAGTCGTTGCCGACGTAACGCGGCTTCTTCTTCAGGCGCCCTTCTCGCCAGTTGCTAGGTCCTGCTTCTTGCCTCGGAGATCGTGGTGCATCACGGACAGAGTCTTCTCCATCTGCCCACTGGTTGGCTATCTGCATGAGCTCGATCATGTTCCTCGGCCTAAGCCTACCAAACTCTTCACGGAGGTCGCGGCGGTAAACGCCGTGCATGAATGCGTCCATTACCCTGTCTTCTGAGGTGGCTCCGTCCATGGTGTTGCGAAGCAAGGTCCACCGCTGGATGTACGAACGGAGTGGCTCGTCTCGACCTTGCTTGCACGCCTGGAGCTCAATGAGGGTTGTTGGCCTCGCGTATGTCCCCAGAAAGCTCTTCACGAAGGCGTTCCTGAACTCGTCCCAGGTGCTGAAAGCGTCCCTGGGCTGAGTGTTGAGCCACCCGCGTGCAGATCCTGTGAGCATCAACTGGATGTACTGCATGGCAGTAGTCGAAGTACCACCCTGACAGCTGCACGCGATGAGGTAGTCTTCCAGCCAGTCCCTTGGGTCTTGCTTCCCGTCGTACTTGGGTGTCTCCGCTGTTAGCTTGAAGCCTTTGGGCATCTTCGTGTCACGGATGTTGAAGCTGAAACATGCGGCTCCGCGTGGCTCGAAGTTGTCGTCGTCGTAGTCGTCGGCTTGTGCACTCGCCGCTCGCATCCGTCGACTGCGGTCCACCCTTCTCTGTGCGACGACGTTACGGACATCTTCGCCTGGCTGCGGCTGTCGCAGTCGTATTGGGGCTGGGTCTGCAAGTGGTGCGGGTTCACGATCGCGGCGGCCTCGATTCTCGTGCACCCTTTCTGCTGGTGCTGACTTTGCCAGGACTTCCTCGACTTCCCTGAGGGATTGAATTTGTCGCCTATGAAGGCGGGCGTGGGCGTCACCCTCCGGCGGTTGTGTTAGTCGCAGGTAGGTTTCGACTGCCATGAGGGCCGAAGCGGGTGTCTTGGGGACTGGAAGGGTTTTAACGAGGCGGCCTGCTTGCGAGAATCAATAAAGATATTTGAAGAAAAAGACTTGTCATTTCTTACTTTGCGAGCAATCAACTTAAATCCTAGGCCGCCACTCGAACCACTCGGGGGCTCGCGCCATACAGGTCAAAGTACAGCCTTGGCCGCCACTCGAATCACTCGGGGGCTGCGCCGCACAGGCATAACTCGAAAATCCTAGGCCGCCACTCGAACCACTCGGGGGCTCGCGCCATACAGGTCTAAGTCCAGCCTAGGCCGCCACTCGAATCACTCGGGGGCTGCGCCGCACAGGCATAACCCGAAAATCCTAGGCCGCCACTCGAACCACTCGGGGGTTTGCGCCATACAGGTCTAAGTCCAGCCTAGGCCGCCAGTCGAATCACTCGGGGGCTGCGCCGCACAGGCATAACCCGAAAATCCTAGGCCGCCACTCGAACCACTCGGGGGCTCGCGCCATACAGGTCTAAGTTCAGCCTAGGCCGCCACTCGAATCACTCGGGGGCTGCGCCGCACAGGCATAACCCGAAAATCCTAGGCCGCCACTCGAACCACTCGGGGGGTTGCGCCATACAGGTCTAAGTCCAGCCTAGGCCGCCACTCGAATCACTCGGGGGCTGCGCCACACAGGCATAACTCGAAAATCCTAGGCCGCCACCCGAACCACTCGGGGGCTCGCGCCATACAGGCCTAAGTCCAGCCTAGGCCGCCACTCGAATCACTCGGGGGCTGCGCCGCACAGACATAAACTCAAAAATCCTAGGCCGCCACTCGATTCACTCGAGGGCTCGCGCCACACAGGTTTACGAGGGCAAAATCACATGTTATACATTCAGCGAATAGCATCACATGGGCATACATACATGCATATTTACGTTACAAGCTAACATCACATAACAACAAACTGCTATTCTTAGTCGACAGGCTCTTCCTTCGGCGCATCCAGTGGCCCTACAAGCCGCTCTATATGATTCAGGACCTGTTGCATCGCCTGACGTGCAGCCTCAAGGGATTCAGCATAATCAGCATCTCTAGGCAAGCCATCAAGTATTCTGTCCAAGGGAACATGAGGTCGATGCAGTCGAACATAGGCAAACGCCGTGTTGGCCCCGGCAACAAGCTGACCGAAGACGACCTCCTTCAACGCCCTGCTACTGCGGAACCTCTCCAACAGCGCGGGCAATCCGGTCGGCTGCTCACCAAGGGGGAAGAACACTCTGTTGATTTGCCAGAGTGCTTTCCTGCAACCTTCAAGAATGAACGCAGCTCGCCAGGTGCGATCCAGCATCCGCGTGAGTACACGGCCCTCTCCCTTATGTACCCAGAATTGACGAGCTTCGACCGAGTTACCGGTGGCTTCCTTCTCCACGCGCTCGTCCACTCGAGTGTTCTCGGCTTGCCAGTCGGGATTAACAACTGCAATTAACGGGTCAAGATGCAGAACAACACAAGCATGAAGAAATCAAAGCGAAGCAGCTAGAGTCCAACCTTGTAGTTGTCGACATATCAGATCAATTTGGTCAAGAAGGAACCGTTCGCGCTGATTGAACGGCCCAGCGGAACGCGCCCTGAGGCGTTCAAGCTCCACTTCAGCTATCCGCAGCTTCGACTCAAGTTCAACGATCTTGTTCCTCATATAGTTAAACACCCGCTTGTCGTTCACGCTTCGTGTGGGAGTTGGACCAGCTGGGTGCTGTTGGCGAGCGGGCACAGCAGAAGAGGTACCCTCACCCTCATTTACACAGGTGGCCTCGGCGACTTCAAGAGCAGCATTTTCATCAGGCTGCCAAGTTAAGTGGTGTCAAACAGAAGCCATATCCATTCTAGCAAAAGACTCGAAGAGGTACATTCACATGGAGGAATCAGAAAACGCATTGATAAATAGACTTCATTAAGTTCACTACAAAAGGCGAACTCGGGAAGGCCTTCTTGGTCCCACCTGATGTAGAACCATTTCTTCCGCCAGTTCTGGACGGAGTCAGATTTCTTCAGCTGGAAGAAGCACGTGTCGCCGCGCAGCTGGATTCCGAAGCCGCCTACAGGGAACGTCTGCTTCGACCGCCCCACCATCCGTCGCACCATGAAGAGCGACTTCCAGAGGTTCCAGTTGGGTGCGATCCCCAGAAAGCACTCGCATAACACAATAAAACTCGCGATGCTCAAGACGCTGTTGGGATTCAGATCATGGATCTGAATCCCATAGGCGAAAAGAAGACCACGAACAAAATCGTGGATGGGGAACCCGAAGCCCCGTGGAAGGAATTCCACGAAGCACACGCGCTCCCCATCGCGAGGAGAGGGGATCACATCCTTACCGGGGGCGCGCGTCGTCGCCGTGCTCGTCCGCGGCAGCAATCCCTGTTCGCGGAGGTTGTCCAGCTCCGCCGCCTTCACAGACGATTTCCCCCAATCGCCCTCCAACTTCTTCATGCCGGCGTCGTCGCCGGCGGCGGAGCTTTCCGCTCCCTTCACCCTCTTCTGGCCCATGCTGCTAGCGGAGGAGGGGAGAGTTTCTGGAGATCTCGGTGCAAATGGCAATGGAGATGAGGCAGCGGAGAAGACGGGAATGGAGGCTTGGTGAACTGTTCTCATGCCGCGGTGAAAATTATATACCGCGGGGGCAGTTCATCCTAGCCGTCATCCACGGAACCGTAACCCGAAGCAACCATCCGGCCGTCCACGTGTCGCGCGGAGAGGGCAACTGTCATCCTCCACTACGCACGGGAACCAAGGCGTCATCATCACTTCGCGAAAGTTTCGCGCCCAACGGTCCAAATTCAACGGCGGCCGCTGCGACAGTGGGCCCACTTCGTCACGTCCCGTCGGGCGCAGAGTGTGCCAGGAAGCATCATCATTGATGTCATCCCTGACGTCACTATGGATTCGTATCAAGTAAGCCAACGATCCGGCAGAGCACTCGACAATCCATTCGAGTGAGACAAGTACATAGTAAGCTTTACAAAGCTGATGACACCCGAATTCATCATTCGAGTGGTTGAACAACCAGTAAGCTTTCAGAGCTGAGTTTAAGTCGATTCAGTAGGCCATCAAAGCTGAGTACAAAGTAAGTCGAGCAAGGCCAGTTGTGACTCGGGTATTTCGAGTCATCTTTTTACTCCCATCGGGAGCGGACTTTGCGACTGAAGAAAAATTGAGTTTAACCTCAATCGCAAGCGATTCAGCTTAATCTCGGGGGCTACTCCCATCGGGAGCGCTGTTCGCGCACCCGATGACTAAGGACAACGGCAGTCGAAAGTTGGCGAATCAAGAAGATCATGAGGAGCACCCGATTATTCAAGACAATTGTAGCCGAAGGTTGACTAGTAAAGGAACCAGGTGGCGTGCCCGGAGGAAGGAGTCCTTTACTCGACTCTGCGATTCGACTAAGCACTCGGGGGCTACTGTCGTGGGGCTACCTGGGTCACGCCAAGAGAAGCCCATGAAGTGTACCGTGTGGCCCAAGTAGCTGGTTAGGCCGGTGATGATTTTCCTTATTCTGTAATGTGCAATCCGCACCGTCCACCCGAGACCTGGCCTGAGATATAAAGGCCAGGAGGGTGCGTCACCTAGGTCAAGAAACACACAGGCAAACCCTAGCGAGATTGCCATCTCGCCATTGTAGCCACCTCAACAATACCAGACAAGCAGGAGTAGGTCTTTACCTCATCTCGAGGGGCCGAACCTAGGTAAACTCGCCCCCTGTTAGCCGTCGTGATCACCAACGTTCATACTCTCTCCCTCTTAATCAACCCGGGGTACACAACCTTGGGATTTTCCGAGTCCACACCTCGACAATTTCGCAAGCGATTCAGCTTAATCTCGGGGGCTACTCCCATCGGGAGCGCTGTTCGCGCACCCGATGACTAAGGACAATGGCAGTCGAAAATTGGCGAATCAAGAAGATCATGAGGAGCACCCGATTATTCAAGACAATTGCAGCTGAAGGTTGACTAGTAAAGGAACCAGGTGGCGTGCCCGGAGGAAGGAGTCCTTTACTCGACTCTGCGATTCGACTAAGCACTCGGGGGCTACTGTCGTGGGGCTACCTTTCGGGTACCCCACGGTGGTGGTACCTGGGTCACGCCAAGAGAAGCCCATGAAGTGTACCGTGTGGCCCAAGTAGCTGGTTAGGCCGGTGATGATTTTCCTTATTCTGTAATGTGCAATCCGCACCGTCCACCCGAGACCTGGCCTGAGATATAAAGGCCAGGAGGGTGCGTCACCTAGGTCAAGAAACACACAGGCAAACCCTAGCGAGATTGCCATCTCGCCATTGTAGCCACCTCAATAATACCAGACAAGCAGGAGTAGGTCTTTACCTCATCTCGAGGGGCCGAACCTGGGTAAACTCGCCCCCTGTTAGCCGTCGTGATCACCAACGTTCATACTCTCTCCCTCTTAATCAACCCGGGGTACACAACCTTGGGATTTGCCGAGTCCACACCTCGACAGTCGCCTAGGACCCGAGTTCTTGTCCTCTGATCCAAGACTGAGCGCACTACCCACATGTGGGAGGAAATGGGACTCCCCTCGACCTAGTACCGGATCTGCAGCCTTGTCCAGGGCGCCACAAGTAGTTCGGGTGTTTCTACGGTTACAAGCGCGGATGATATGGTAAGGTGGATACGTGGTTACTTACGTAGGGCTTGCGGTATGATGCGAAGTGACCAACTCATGGTAGTTTGTGTCACCTAGCCGTAGACGCAAATGGTTAAGTCCACCTCGGAGCTTCGGCCGGACTTTCAAGGTGGGTCAGACTTAGCTAGGTGGTTCCCTGGACTTGTGTGGTAGTGAAGGAAAGTGTAGCGTCGGATACCCTGCCGGCACACCTTAGAAAGTGTGCTAATAGCTGGCAACAAGTGTTGAAGTGCGTGTGGTTACATTTGTGCACCCCTGCAGGGTTAAATCTTTTCGAAAAGCCGTGTCCGCGGTTATGGACGACTTGGTGATGATGCTGGCTAACAAGATCATAGACAACTTACATCTGATGTTAATAAATTGATTAGTAAGATATAAAATTGCCAACTGTGTGAGTGCCTTTGGGCTTGCTGCTCATGGTTAACCGGGCTGGTAAGGAATTGGCTGGGTATGTTTGGTGTTAGTATAGTTGGTTACCTATGCGCTCTCTTACCTCCTCTCTATTAGACGAAAGTTGTTTGTAGCGTGTCTCTATAAGTTGTTAGAGCTTCTTGCCGCCACCTCAATCGCTAACCCTCTTCCCCGAAATTCCAGCTTTGATATCTTGTGAGTATTACTTGCCAGTACTTCTACTAGTACTGACCCCTTCGGGGCTGCAATTCCAATGCAGCCAACATGTTTGAAGTCTGACAACGTTAGCTTGGGAATTCCTCTGGCTAGGCTTGGCCTGGGCAGGGATATGGTGCCTTTGCTTATCTTCAGGACTCTTAGTCCAATTTGTATCTTGTCCGTAGTTGGACGCTACCCGCTTCCGTTGTTGTTTGGATCTTTGTATTGTATTTTTGTTCTTGACTCTGTGAGTCGTTGTTGTATATATGTTCTTTTGTGGGTTCCGTCGAGAACTATGGTAATGTTATCACAATTTCACCCGCATAACGTGTGTGTTGCGATGTGCACGTTATGCCTGGTGGGCGTCCTTTAGGATCGTTATTATGCAGATTGGTTGGAATGCTAAAATCTGCATAATACCGATCTTGGGGCGTTATAGGCTCTGCTGCATAGTACCGATCATCTGAATCAACCTTAATCGGGCTATAAAAGCGCCAGATCCACATAGCCCAAGCGTGGGGCGCGACGGGTATCGCTAGGTAGAGGGCTCCCTGCGGGAAGGGATAGATGCGCGTGGGAGCACCTCACCGTTTGACACATGGCAGGTGCAGAACGAATCCCAAGCAAAACTGAACACGACATCGGGTATGAGGCCCAAGGGCGCGTACGACCTGGGCGTACGAAGCCCCCTGTGGCTCTGTACGGTTGCATGCAAAAAAATGGCTCTGTAGGGTTGCTAGCATGGGCACCGTACGTTTCCGCGCACCCGCGTACATCTTCCGTCCTGCGCGATGTACAAATCTGAAGCATTAGCAATTGTATAAAAATAGAAAGTACAGAGTATAGCGATCCGGATGTATAGATTACTGCGAGGAGGGTGTACAAGTATACAGAAAGCGGAGTATAAAGTACATTGACAGCCGAACTACAAGTACGTTCAAACCCGAAGTACAAGTACGTTAAAACCGAATGTACAGGTTTTCAACTTTTCGATGTACAAAAAAATTTCGTCAAAACCTATCGATATGGGATCTAGTTTTGAAGATCTCGACGCGAGGAGTTCAAAAGTGAAAATGGTTCGTAATTTGGATAAGCGGTTCTAAAGATATTTCATTTTAAAACTTCGATTCAAAAAAATAAAAGGGAAAAGCTACCCTCCCACCGAATACAAGTACACAGAAAACGGAGTACAAAATACGTTGACAGCGGAAGTATAAGTATGTCCAAACCTGGAGTACAAGTACGTTCAAACCGAATACACAGGTATTCAACTTTTAGATGTACAAAAAAAAGTTCATCAAAACCTATCGACATGGGATGTAGTTTTGAAGATCTCGACGCGAGGAGTTCGAAAGTGAAAACGGTTCATAATTTGGATAAGCGGTTCTCAAGATATTTCGTTTTTCAACTTCGGTTCAAAAAAATAAAAGGGAAAAAGGTATCCTCCCACCTCCCGTATCACTTTCTCTCTCATCCCCACTTTAACTCTGGTTGCAACACTTGGCGGACATGCAAGCACCCACGGGTGACCAAGCGAAGAGAAGACGACACTTGTCGCGACGTGAGTGCACTGACGATACGGGTGCAACTATAAAAATGTTCCTTTTTCAAAGTGAACTTTACTAACTCCTAAACGCGCCACGTGGCAGCAGGAGAGAGTTTTTGTGAGATTTTTGTTTCTCACGCGCGCGGAGGTTGTACGTGTATTTATTTTCGAGATTCTTTTTTGAAAAACAAAATATCTTTAGGGGGTGTTTGGTTAGGCTTTGGCTTATAAGCCTAAAAAGCAGCTAAATAGGTACTTTTGGCTTTTGGCTTTTGGCTTATACCATAGTAAAACATAAGTCAAAAGCCAAAAGCCAAAAGCACCTATTTAGTTGCTTTTTGGGCTTATAAGCGAAAGCCAAAAGCCAAAGGCAAAGCCTAACCAAACACCCACTAGATCCGCTTATCCAAATTATGAATGGTTTTCATATTTGAGATACTCTCGTTGAGATCGTCAAATCTAGATCTCATATTGATATGTTTCGAGAATTATTTTTTTTGTACTTTCAAAACTATTATGGTTGTACTTCTCTGTACAGAGTACGCAGAACATGAAAGTACATATTATACAAAACAGAAAGTACAAAATATAGTGATAAGGATGTACAGATTACTATGAACAGGATATACATAGTACACAAAAACAGGGTGTATAGATTACTGGAAATGTATAACCACACTGCTACCGGATTTACAAAACTGGAGATATACAAAATTGGAGATGTACAAGCTGGAAATGTACAAAACTGGGAAATAAACAACCACATTGCTACCGGATGTACAAACTATACAGAACCGGATGTATAAAATTTTTTTGTCGAAACCTTCTCAAGATATTTCGTTTTTTAATTTCGGTTTTAAAAAATAAAAAGGAAAATTAGCCCTCCCACCTCCCATATCATTTTCTCTCTCATCCTTCCCACTTTCAATCTAACTGCGATACGTGGCGGACATGTAACAACCACAAGGACCAGATGAATGAGAATGTGAAACTTGGCGTGACGAGAGCCATCGTTAGGTGACCTTTGCGAAGGGTTTCCTTTTTTTTAGAGATTACCGGACGATACGAAATGTCGAGTCTCAAGACGGCGCGTGGGGTGCTGCTGTACGCCGCGTCTAGCGGCACCAACGCGTCGCGCCGCGCATCCCATGCTCCGTTCCCCTGTTCGTTTTGCTGTTTCGTGGGCTGGCCCATTTAACTGTTCATTCAATCCGACATGCTCGTTCCCACGTGCTCGTTCGTTTCTAGCGGAAACAAACGCATGTTTCGAAATTTAAATGAAAAGCCGAGGTCAAAGTTCCTTTGTGTTGTTTCGAAATTTCGTAAGAAAAATAGAAAAGCATGTTTCGCACTGAAAAGTATGCTAGAACATATATTTTAAATTGAACTTTTTTCAATTAGAATATTGACCTCATTTGAACGGTTTTAAAAAGTGAACAGAAAATGACGCTGAACGGAATTGATTTTTGAACGATATGAAAAAAGTGAACATAAAAGGTCGGTCAATTTTATAAAGTGAACAGAAAAAAGTATCTGAATGGAAATTATTTTGGAACGTTTTTAAAAAGTGAACAAAATAGGTATTTGAACAGAAAATATTTTTGAACGATTTTACCGTAAACTATTTTAGAACGATTTTAGAAGTTTTATAGAAGCACGTTTTGCAAAAATGGACGCCTGTTTCGCATTGAAAAAGTATGCTAAAAACATATATTTTATATTGAACTTTTTTCAATTAGAACATTGACACAGAAAATGGCTTTGAACGGAATTTATTTTTAAAAATGAACATAAAACGACGGTGAACGGAAACTATTTTGAACGATTTTAAAAGTGAACAGAAAAGGTCGTTGAACAAAATTTATTTTTGAACGATTTTAAATAATGAACAGAAAAAGTCTCTGAATGGAATCTATTTTTGAACGATTTTTAAAAAGTGAACAAAATAGGCATTTTGAACAGAAACCTTTTGAGCGATTTTACCAGTAACTATTTTATAATGATTTTAAAATTTTACGAAAAATGTCGATGAACGGAAATTAATTTTGAAGATTTTTAAAAAATGAACAGAAACTATTTTGAACAATTTTTAAAAAGTGAACAAAATCTATTTGAAATTATTTTGAAAAGTGAATAGAAAATGGCGGTGAACGAAAACTATTTTTCAAAGATTTTAAAAGTTTGAAAGTTTTTTCAGAATTGAACATATTTTAATCTGAACAACTTTCAAATTTGAACATTTTTTAAATCTCAACATTTATTAAAAATGAATATTTTTCAAAATAATATACAAGTGACGAAAAAAGAAAACAAAAAAATAAACGAATTTGAAATATGAACAAATTTGAAATTAAATAATTTTGTATTTGGAAAAAATTCAAAATCTGAACGAAATTTGAATTTGAACAAATTCAAAATCTGAACAAAAAAAGTAAAAGAAAAATGAAAGAAAAAGAAATGAAAGAAACAGAAAAGAAATGAAAAAAGAAAAAAATACGAAAAAAGAAACGAAAAAAAACTGCAAGTGGGTCGGTTGTTGGAGCGCGTAGGGACGCGCGGGGTGCGCGGCGCGAGAACCTTTTGCCGCTAAGGGCGGCAAATAGTGTTCGACCGGCGCGTGTCGTTGCAACCCAATAAATAATTCAACCTTCATTTTATGGGGGTCTTTTCGTGGGATTAGATTTGCTAAAATTACCTCGCATTTTTTTGCTATAATTACGATCGCAAGACACACTCCTGTTCAGACATTTCATCATAAATCGGTTCTTATATTATGTGCTAACTTACTGTAGCGCCCCGAACCCAGAGCTATACAGTGAAACGTTGTGTAACCGGTCATGCTACACAATCGAGGGTTACTGGGTTTACCAGTCCCAGGCCAAAACTCATTGGCAGGCGTGCTCGGAATACATCATCGGCACACAACACCTCGATCATGCCATAAGCTCAGACATCGCTTTCACGTATAGCAAAGAGACCAAGACAGCGGAACAACTGGCACATCACAGACTCTACGACACAAGAGATCATAGTTCAACTCATATATGAGAAAGATAGCGAATATCACAATCAGAGGTCACAGACCCATCATTACATCAAGCGGAAGCAAATATAATTGTCTAACAACAAGATCCAATTTATGGCCTAAGAGGCCTACAATAACATATCCCAGCCAGCCTGTTCCGAGACGTCCCAAGCTGCCACCTGGGAACCCCAAACTATTCGTCGATGTCAATAAAGAACCCACCTTCCAGTTCGGTGACGTCCTCCTCTGAAACAAATAATAATCAACAAAGCAAGGCTGAGTACGACGTACTCGTAAGAATTAGTAGGGCGATATAGGCCCAATGCTGACGGAGGCTCTAATGCTGTATAAGGTAGCTGGTTTTGCATAAAGCTAGTTTTCCTTTTTAAAAGAGATAAAGACCCATGGCATCGTCTACTCAGAATGTTTTCCGAAAAGGGGTAAGAGAGTAACTTTCATCTTCGGTTCTCATCGAACCATTTGTAGCCAACACCAACTCATCTCCACCAAGGCACTCCATCGAATCACCCTCGAGGAAATGAACCTTAACCACACGTTGGTTATGCAACCTCTAGCTGCCATATCAATTAAGTTAATGTTCTCTATGATCTCGTAGTCCGTTCCCAAGTCGTCCATAACCGCGGACACGGCTTTTCGAAAAGATTGAACCCTGCAGGGGTGTACTAATTTACCCATTGGTACCGTCCGGCTCACCTGATTGGCCCTCTTCCGGGGAAGGCCGGCGAGTGGACGCGGTTAAACCTTTACCTCGCATGAGACTATCCAAGAGTCATCTATGGCGACAGGACAAGTTTACCCAGCCTATTTCAGCCCCTGCCCCCATCGCCACGTCCTAAACACCACCATCCTCATCATTCCTTTTTCCGCTCACACACACGCGCAAATGGAAATAGCATACTAGAGGACCCTTGGATACGCTCGCACAAGTTATTCAGTTAGTAAGGAGCCCATACCCCCACCAACGGAAGCACGCTAGTCTTGGTTCTAGAGACAAGAACTCGCACCTAGGGGCAAGAATGAGGCAACCCACCATCCCCGATGGCAACTCATCCAAGCCTTCTTAGCAATTTAATTAAGCATCAGAGGTAACCACCAAGAATATTGCAAGTGTTTTAATTCTAGCAATAAACATATTTGTAGTTGTTAGAACTTCCTGGACAAATATGGAAACTCAAGAATATTTGGTTTTGCCAATTTGAGCAATTGCACTTGGGTTGAAAAATTGAGGAGGGTTTTGCTTCCCTTTAAGTGTTTTTCAATTTGTTGCTTTGATTAAATTTAGCAATTTAATAATGTATGCCATGATGCAATGAAAAGAAAAGTGAAAATTTGGCCCATATTTTAGGGTACCAAATCTGGGCTGTTACAATTCTACCCCCCTTACAAGAATCTCGCCCCGAGATTCCTAGAGTAGGAAGAGGGAGAGGAGGGAAACATGACAACCCTTAACTTCAACGATCTTTTGGATCCCACGATGACCTTCCTTGTTGCAGGGAGTAAGGTAGCAAGCATGACGTGCCGACGAGAAAGTCAGAAGATAGTTCAAGGTGATAGACAAATTTTCTCCAAGGGTTGGAAATATGAACTTTGCACAAGACCATAAGCCTTTGAGAAAGATGACTGAATCCAGGTATACCCAAGAATTTACCCATGATCCTCGGTATAGTGGTTGAGGTTAAAGATTTAAGAGATTTCGTCAACGGGCCCTCCGGTGAGGTGCATGAGCTACAACACCAGACTTGTCAGGATTACTAGCAGGCTTAGGTCATGCTCTCGACGAACCCCAATCATCATTTCTGCTTGAGGTTCCGAGTTGGTTAGGCGCGCGGACAATTCAGGCTTTGCAGGTCTGAAGAGGGAGGTTCCGTCAGGAACAGAAGGTAGGGTCACTAATTTCTCAAGACGTAGGTTTCCTTGCCAAGCTCCAGAACACGAGCTAGATTTTGAGACACTGGTAAGATGATGAGAATTGACCACTTGAGGGGAGTCCATATCCTCAAATGGTATTTGAGGATTGTGTGCAAATGACATGAATATGAATGAAAATGATGCTCCAAAATCGAATAAAACTGAAGCTGGATATGTGTTGACTCGAAGCGTACCCATGAGAACACGGGGATCCTCTTCAACTCTTTCAGCCGAGACGTGGTTCAGACGACCACGGCTGACGGTCATGGCCTTGACGGCTGGTGTAGAGGGAGCCGGTGCAAGTGCTGAGGTAGCCGGTGCCTTCTGGGGACACTCCCTGGAGAAGCACGCTAGTCTTGGTTCTAGAGACAAGAACTCGCACGTAGGGGCAAGAATGAGGCAACCCACCATCCCCGATGGCAACTCATCCAAGCCTTCTTAGCAATTTAATTAAGCATCACAGGTAACCACCAAGTCCGCATCATTCCATCAACATCAACAATTATGGAATTAAACAACGGACATAACTAGCATACGACTAAGCATGGCTAAGCATAGCTAAGCATATAAATACAACCATTATAATTTGTATCCGGCCAACACATCAACCCTAGAGTTCATAGGAAGGGAAAGCATGTGATGGTTCAGGGGATAAACATGCATTCATAGGATACTCTACATCTTGATCAAAAGAGACATTTGAATCGCATGCAATATTATGGTGGATAAAATAAGTTTGTAAAACAGTTGGATGCTAGATGCCAAGAAGGTTAGGTTAGTTCTTGCCTTGCTGATAGTACTGGCCGCGCGGATCGTCGAGGTATTGTGGTGGAACCTCGACTCCTAAATCTACCGATACACAAACAACACAGGAAACGAAATAAATAACACGAATACAAGGTGCAATGCACAATCCTGATGAGATGGTCAATTTATGCACTGAAATCATATTGGGCATGTCCCACAAGTTAAATGGAACCCCTAAATTAAATATAGCAATTAACGGGTCAAAACTCCATATCTAACTTAGTGAATTGCATTATTATCCAAAATGTCCAGTACTGAATTATGGATCCTAAATGCATGAAAATGACATTATTAGATAGATATTGTCTTACTGATCGTTTTGGTACTTCGTTTGCAATTTTCCGATTAACGATGAAGAAACGGTGATTTAAACGATTATGCAATTTAAATCATTTTAACCAACTCGAAAATGACATCAAAGCAAAAGTTATTTTCATGCTGTGAAATTAACATGGCTAGATAGCATTTGTTTTGCTGGTCATTTTGGTATATCATTTGCCATTTTTGAATTGATGTTCACCAAGTTATGATATTTGTAACAATTGATTTAATTCTGCCATTTAATTTAATTTTAATAAACAGCACCAATATTAAATCTAAAATTGTCTCAAATTACATAAACTTGTAGATTATTGCTTACTGAACATTTTGAGATATTAAACATAATTTTTGAGTAAACCAAACTCAAGTTATGGATTTTCTAAACTTGGAATTAAATCTCTCATTTTAATAATTTTAGTTAAACCACAATGTAAATATTCAGTATTGCATGGAAAATGGAACTAACATTTAGATGTTGTTTTCCTGAACATTTTGAGAGCTTAACCATAATTTTTGGATGAATAAAACTAAAGTTATGCAATTTCCAAAATTTGAATTAAATCTGCCATCTCTGTTTTTATTAAATACAGGCAAATTATTTTGGTCAATTAAATTAACCAATGGTACTAACAGATAGACATTTCTCTTCTGAGCATTTTGACATATTATTTGCAATTTTTGGACTTGTGGTTCAAAAGTTATGCCATTTCAAAGTTTAACTCATTTTTCTGTCTATTTATTTTAATTCCAGAAATTGCCGAAACGTTTTGTACCCGGGCTGGAGCTAGCCACTGAGACAGACGGGTGGGGCAGCAGCCACGCTGGCACGCCACGTCGGCCAGCGGCCCACATGCAGGTTTGACCGACGGGGACGGCCAGGACCGGCGCAACGCGGCACGGTGACCGGCGGCAAGCCGCGGATCGACTCGTCGATTGCGCGCGTTAGGGATCCAGGACGGGGCCGCATTGCGCTCAGCACGGCGAGGGGAACTGGGTGGCGGCGCTAGGGACCCTATGGTCGCCGGGAAGTGCACCGGCGACGAGCTACGGCGGAGGCGTCGGTTCGGTCTACGGCTAAACGGCGAACCAGAGGGGGAGAGAAAGGAAGGAGAGGTCCGGGAGGACCGTGAGCTCACCCTGAGCGCGTGGGTGTGCTCGGCGGTGGCAGAGGAGGGCCGACGGTGACGGAATCGTGGCGGCGGTCGTCGGTCGAAGGCGGAGGAGACGGAGATGAACGCGACGATTCCCGGCTCCCGAGCTCGATTGCCTGCAGGAGGAGGAAGAAGAGGACGCGGCGGTTCTTTTGCCCCAGGCCGATCTGCTCCGGGTGGTCTCCAACGTCGACGGCGAGCGGCGGCGGCACGGCTAGGTCTCTGGCATCGCGGCGGCTAGGGTTAGAGTTCTGCAAGGGGGAAAAGGAGGGGAGGAGGAGCAACAAGGCGAGGGGGGCCTCGTTAACCTCCTTTGGGGGGCAGGACGCGAGAGAGCGGCGTGGAGGCCGTGGTGGGGCGCGGCCATGGCGATAGTGGCTTCCCTGTCGCCACAGTGACGATGGTGCTGACAGGGGAGGCCCACTGTCAGGGATTTCCCTTTTTCCAGTTTTTCCAGAAAAACCAGCAGGCTTTAGGTATTTAATTGAGGCCTTTAAACATTTTTAAAAATTCTGGAAAAATTCACAGGGCCAATATATATTATTTGGAACCTGTGGTAAAATTTGCAGCCCATTTGAATCATGTGTTAAATATTTTGAAATTGCTCTCTTGCATTTTGGGCTTTATTTTAATTAATTGAATTTGCAAGTGTTTTAATTCTTGCAATAAACATATTTGTAGTTGTTAGAACTTCCTGGACAAATATGGAAACTCAAGAATATTTGGTTTTGCCAATTTGAGCAATTGCACTTGGGTTGAAAAATTGAGGAGGGTTTTGCTTCCCTTTAAGTGTTTTTCAATTTGTTGCTTTGATTAAATTTAGCAATTTAATAATGTATGCCATGATGCAATGAAAAGAAAAGTGAAAATTTGGCTCATATTTTAGGATACCAAATCTGGGCTGTTACACTTACATTCACAATTTAAGACTACAATATGAGGGAGTAAAAACTACCCGCCACTACGCGTCGCAAGGTGCTCGGCCTCCCACGGCACGGTTGGCGCAGTTCCTCGTCAAGTCTCTGTCGCGCATCCCGTGTTGCCCTCCTTTGCAACGCTCCCTTGGCTAGCGGTCTTCGACCGTTCGTCCGGTGCGACGGCACCGGTGGGTTCTCCCTGCTCGACGTGACAAGGTGGGGTGGCATCCCCCTCCTGCTTACTAGTGGTTTGTTTGGCATTGAAGTTGATGCGTCTGTGTGTGTCGCCTCTTAGGCCCAGATCTGGGCAAGGTCCGCCTTGATTATTTTTTATAGCGGCGAGGGAGGTGGCTTCTGCGGGCGGTGGCGTCGTCGCGCATGAGGTGTTTATGACAGTGGGTTTTGCAGGTCGGTGGCGTCGTGGATATTCCCCACCTTTGTCCGACTTCGTGGGGATGAGGACTCTAGGTTGCTCCGGGCGAAAGCCCGAAGACACGACGTCCATGTAAGTCGCTTTCCTCGTTGGGATTCTTCGTTGGTCTCCCCAGACGGTGAAGTCGGAGCAACTATGTGTATTAATCACTACCTTTGAGTGGCGACGATGACCTACAGGGGCGGTCCAATAGTGAAGATCTTCTTCGGCATAGGCTCTGCACATATCCTCTTTGGACATCGTCATCAGAATCAGAGTGTTATGTCTATAAGCGAAGACTCATCAGTTTGGCACAGGCCGGCGTGGGCTCTATGATGTCGCTTCGGCGAGGTTTTCCTTGGTCGTCTTTTGGTGAAGGAGGAGTCGCTGCAGAGTGATGACGATAACGTATGTGGGCAACCTCGACGACGGCTCTCACGTAGGTGGGGTGTGTGATGTAGGGTGGCCCGATCTTCACGGATTTGTGGCGGAAAAGAGGATGAACACGAAGAACACGGAGGTGGAAATGAAGAACACGAGGGGAAAAGGGGCAAATCGTGGGGATAACTCGTGAGGCCTACGAAGGTAAATCACCCGGCAACAAGCCCCCAATGGAGTAGCCTCCGGATCTCAAAACCCAAGTCAACAACACGCCAAATGAAACTGATTCTTCTTACCGGCCGGTCCACGGATCCAATAGAATCTGCTAGGGAAAGATTGACTTGTTCTACTTGAATCACCACGGTGAGAGAGTAGCTACACGAAGAGGTACATCATCCTCCTCGGAGGAGCCCATCACGGGAAAGAGCAACGCTCAAGTTCTAGTTTATTCTTGTCTCACATAGCCTTGGCTCTTGATCTTGTCATTGGGCCCGTAGGCGTGTCGGTCATGGTGTTGTCCACATGTGGGGCTACATCATCTCCCCCCCCCCCTTCGAAAAGAGTCCTCCTCGACTCGTCACCATCTTGATCACTTGGGTAGCCATGGAAAAGAGACAAGTCAGAGACGTTGAATGTGTCATGAACCAAGTACTTGGAGGTTGGGATGTTGATCTTGTAGGCGTTGTCGTTGATACGCTTGAGCACTTTGAAAGGGCCGTCACCACGAGGATCAAGCTTGGACTTTCTTTCATCTGGGAAGCGGTCTTTGCGAAGGTGTACCCACATAAGGTCTCCTTCTTCGAATACCATGGGTTTCTTCAACTTGTTGATCTTGGTGGCGTGGTGTTTGGTGTGCATCTCTAAAGTAGCTCGGGTGGACTCATGTAGTGTCTTCATGTAGTCGGCTCGCTTGTCGAAGTCCATGTTTGTGCACTCGAGGAGGGGAAGTGGGAGGATGTCTAAGGCGGTGTGATACGTGTCAAACATATCTATAATTTTTTGATTGATCCATGCTAGTTTTGTGATGTTGTCACATGTTTTTAATGCCATATTATATCATTTTAAGGCATTTTATTGGACTAACCTATTGACAAGATGCCTAGTGCTAGTTCCCTATTTTTGTCTTGTTTTTGTTGCAGAAAGTTACTTCTGGAAATATTCTCGGAATTGGACGAAAATTTACGGGGATTTTTTATTGGACAAATGAAGACCGGAGCCAAAAGGGCGACCCAGGGGGCAGCCCACAGGAGAGGGGGCGACCTGTGGCCGCGGCCTAGGGTCCACCCGCTGGTGGGACCCGCCCCTGCCCTGTGGGGCACCTCTCGGCCGCCTTCGACGCCTATAAATCATCCTCGACGAAAAAATCCTAACCCCCAAAGGGTTTTCCCAAATATGATACAGAGCTCCGCCGCCATCGCCGACAAGTTTCGGGGGTTCAGAAAGTCCTGTTCCGGCACGCTGCCGGGACGGGGATCGACCGCCGGAGGCATCTTCATCAACACCGCTGCTTCCCGTGATGAGGAGGGAGTAGTCCCTCACCGGGGCTGAGGTTTATACAAGTAGCTATGTGGTTATCTCTCTCTCCCATGATGTGATCTTCATTGTGATTATGAGCTTTATTAGTATAGTTGAATACATGATGTTTCCCTATGTGTAATGGATATGATGTTGCTCAAGTGGTGTTATCTAGTATAATTTGCGGAGTCACCATTGTGATCACGGTACCACGGTGACAGTGAGGGTGCCGTGTGTGGCTCTATGCATCAAGATTAGAGAGATCTTCATCATGAGTTTGTTCTTTATTATTGTTGGATTGAATAGATTATGAGGTTTCTTGATGCTTGTGGTATTGAAGAAAGAGACTATTTAAGAAATAGGTTCTGGTGTTTGTTAGTACTATCTTTAGATGCGGATAGTGACAGCATGAAGTGTCCATAGATGTGGAATACGAACTTTAAGGTGTGCTTTTCGTAGCCCTACGCAATTCTCATCCTATTTGATCCACGGAAGAATGATCTCCGAGTAACGTCTACCATGCATGTGTTTTTGTGGGAACTATCATGTGTTTAATTATGTTAATGATGTTGAGAGTAGTCACTAGTGAAAGTATGAAGCATAGGCCTTGTTTCCAAGCATTGATACACCGTTTTTAGTCACTTTTGTCACTTGTTTGCTTGCTGCCATTTTTATTACAGAATTACAAAATCACCTTTTACCACCCATATCACTTGCATTTTACTATCTCTTCGCCGAACTAGTTCACCTATACAATTAGCCATTGTATTAGGTGTGTTGGGGACACAAGAGACTTCTTGTATCTTAATTTCAGGGTTGCTTGAGAGAGGATACATTCACCTTACACCTCCCTAAGATCGATAAACCTTGGGTTACTCACTTAAGGGAAATTTGCGTTTGTCCTACAAACCTCTGCGCTTGGAGGCCCAAAAAGTCTACAAGAATAGAAGCGTGTAGTAGACATCACGGTGTTGGGGTTGAACCCATAGACAACCTCAAATGGGCTCCGCTTGGTCGCATGGTGCGTGGCACGGTTGTAGGCGAACTCGGCGTGCGGTATGCATTCTTCCCAACCCTTGAGGTTTGGCTTGATTAAAGCGCGGAGGAGTGTTGATAGGATTCGATTCACCACTTCGGTTTGGCCATCGGTTTGTGGGTGGTAAGCGGTGGAGAAGAGGAGCTTTACTCCTAGCTTGGCCATCAATGCCTTCCAAAAGCAGCTTGTGAACTTGATATCTCGGTCTGAAACAATGGTTTTTGGCACTCCATGTAGACGAACGATTTCCCTAAATAACAAAGTTGCAATGTGTGAAGCATCGTTTGTCTTATTGCAAGAAATAAAGTGTGCCATTTTAGAGAAGCGATCAACAACAACAAATGTGGAATCTTTGCCATTTTTTGTTCGTGGTAACCCTAACACAAAGTCCATGCTAATGTCGGTCCATGGAGCATATGGAATGGGAAGGGGAACATAAAGACCATGAGGGTTTGATGTTGACTTAGCTTTGAGGCAAGTTGGGCATCGACACACAAGTCATTTGAGTGCACCAACAAAAAGGTGATGATCGTCAATGAGAATGGTGACTATGAGTCCATGAGCGATGAGGAGTACCAAGCATTGAACAAGGTGGGCACTATGCAAAGCTTGGATGAAGATGCCGCATACATCTATTGCGATGGTGACCCAAACCCAGCGCTAGTTGTCACTAAAGTCTTGACAACAAACAACCAAGGCGATGAAGGCCAACGATGCAACTTGTTTCAAACCAAGGCCGGCATCAATGGCAAATCAATCAAAGTGATCATAGATGGTGGAAGCTGCCACAACTTGGCAAGCAAGGAGCTATGTGATAAACTCAACTTGAAGTACACCAAGCACCCTCACCCATACCACGTCCAATGGCTTAGTGACTCTGGCACCATGAAGATTCAACACAAGGTTCAATTGTCCTTCAAGAATGGATCTTATGAGGACACGGTGGAGTGCGATGTGGCAGCAATGTCGGTTTGCCACTTACTTCTTGGCCGTCCTTGGCAATTCGACAAGGGTGCTATGCATGATGGGCGCACAAATTACGTTAGCTTCAAGTGGAACAACAAGAATCTCGTGCTTCGCCCCATGACTCCTAGCCAAATAATTGTCGACAACGCCAAGACACTCGCTAGAGCACAACAAGAGCAACCATCAAGTGAGTTGAGTGGTGAGAGAGTGATCCACCATCACGAGAGTGAGCGCCACAAGCCAAATATGAGTGAGAAAGGGAAGAGAGTGAGTCATGGTGTAGTCTTGTTAGCCACCAAAAGTGAGATGAGGGAAGTGAGAGCAAACCATATGATGTAGGGTGGCCCGATCTTCACGGATTTGTGGCGGAAAAGAGGATGAACACGAAGAACACGGAGATGGAAACGAAGAACACAAGGGGAAATGGGGCAAATCGTGGGGATAACTCGTGAGGCCTACGAAGGTAAATCACCCGGCAACAAGCCCCCAATGGAGTAGCCTCCGGATCACAAAACCCAAGTCAACAACACGCCAAATGAAACCGATTCCACTTACCGGCCGGTCCACCGATCCAATAAAATCCGCTAGGGAAAGATTGGCTTGTTCTACTTGAATCACCACGGTGAGAGAGTAGCTACAAGAAGAGGTACATCATCCTCCTCGGAGGAGCCCATCACGGGAAAGAGCAACGCTCAAGTTCTAGTTCATTCTTGTCTCGCATAGCCTTGGCTCTTGATCTTGTCATTGGGCCCGTAGGCGTGTCGGTCATGGTGTTGTCCACATGTGGGGCTACATCAGTGTGTGTGTGCAGCAGAGGATCCAAATCAATGGCGACAAAATAGATTTCCTCAGGAAAACAACATTCCAAAAGTAGCGTTGTTCAAGCCGATGATGGGAGTTTCTGGGAGAGAGAAACCGGCACTGCTGGTCTCAGCGGCCGCCGCCCATTCTCTCGTCGGCGCTGCTCGCACCATAGAGGGTTACCAGCTGAATGACGGCGGGAGGGGATTTTACCGGTGGGATGCCAAGAACGGCGGCGATGTAGAGCATCTCGACGGCATCCAAGCTGCGCTTCGCCGATGAGACGTCGAGAACGATCCTACCCCTTCTCCGGCCCTCTCGCAATTGTCGCCGCCCCTCTCGCCCGGTCGCGCACTACGCTACGAACGCCCCAACCGTCCGCGGCTAGTTCTTGCGTCGGGGACGGGGAAAATACGCTAGGATAGGGTAGTGGATTGAGTTGTGCGAGAAAAACTCTTCCATCTGGGGATTTCCGGGGTTTGGGGGGATTAACCCGGCCCAAATACTCTACTACCAAACGTGATTTTCGGAATTTTCGGGGATCAGTGGTTGGCCCGGGATAATCCCGGCTATCCCCAAAAATAATCTAGCACCTAGCAGACCCTAACGATTCGCTCGCGCCTTGATCAGATTAGCGATATCGGTAATTTTTCGCCGATCCAAGCTAGTTCGCCCCCCTTATCTTCGTGAGGCAGCTCCAAATCACCAAGTCCATGCCCATCTATCTAGTAGCCCATTTACAGGAATGCAGCAACCAAGCCCAACAAATAGAACTAGCCCGTTTTGAATCAAGTACGAAGGCCCTAGGGACAGGAAGCCACGAATGCACGCACCATCACGTCATTCAGTATCTGGTCGTTTCGTTTCTGCTTCTGTTCGCCTGCTTGCCTGCCACCGCCGATCGCCGCCCTAATTCAGAAGAACACAATTCCAGATCGATTGGGGAATCAGAACTGGCAAGGGCTGCACGGCCGCATGAGTACCCGACCTAGCGTTAAGTAGTGCCGACACAACCTCTCTTCCTCTCATTCTCTCAATACGGTTAGTATTCTTCATCTTTAATTTATTTAGATATCGCATGCCGCCGGGTGTCAAATTGATTGCAAAATTTATTTAGATTTGCTGTTGTCTCTTGGTTTCACGGCTCAAATCTCAAGATTACAAGCCTCAAGGGCGCTGGTTTGTATATATACTAACCTAATTAAGACTACATATATAAAAACCTCAAGATATTAAGTCTAATTTATGATCAGATTTGTTATGGTTCAAGAATCTAGAGTAAAACATGGTCCGTTTGACAAGCCGATTGTGTGCGACGGTATGTGTAGTTCATCGGACATATGCCGTACCAAATTTGTTAGCGAGTCTCAACGCCAAATTCAATTGACTTGGCAATCTAATACAGTTTTTAATTGCAAAATATACAGTTTTTAATTGCAAAACACTGCATATTATAATGTCATATCGATATAAGATGATGTTTTTTTATTCAAAAAATACGACCATTGTCTTGTCGCCCCCCTTATATTCAAATCCTGGCTCCGTCCCTGGACGGAGGAACCAGAGCTCACGGGGGGCGACTGCGACGGCGGCGCGCGACAGGGTGACCGCAGTGGCGCGCGACGGAGCGACCGCAGTGGCACACCAACGACGAAGAATTCCTCCAGATCGACGACGAGGCACAGTCCAGATCGAAAAAACTTTGTCTGGTTAGACCGAACCGATAGGAAGGATCTTTTTCGTTCAGGTCCAGCTTCCACGGTGGCTGCCACCAGCCTCCTACCAGTGGGACCGAGTGGTTAATTATATGTGTGAAAGCGGCTAAACAGTTGATTTGTGTTTTGTGCATTGTTTACCCCAAACTCTAGTGTTCTCTGAAAAAAAAAAACTTGCGGTTGTGGTTTGGTGCAACAAATGTTCCAATAGTTGGTGCTGTGTGCAATTACCTCTCGGTTTTACTTTCACCCCTAGGTTCTAGGAAGCATGTCGCATGTACTAGCAGCGGCCGCAAAACTTCATCGCCCTGCCAAATCATGCCGCCGGCCGGCCAAACTGATACATCGCTTTCCGGCTGTTTTATTACGTAGATATTACTACAAGCACCTTGGATCGGATCACTTCACATCATATACAGAGAAACCAAGTCTTGTGTCCCTGAACCTTTTACGGCTAACGCTGACAACACGTCAACAGCAACAAACTAAAAACGAACAACGGCAGCTACGGACGGACGGTTTTCTCCCTGGATTCGGTACCTAAAAGAGGCCGGCGGGCTCGGATGGATCACTTGCCGCTGCTGGCCTTGCCGTGGCCGTAGAGCCGGAAGAGGTTGAAGGCGGAAAGGAGGGAGATCCCGACCATGCTGGCGCTGGCGGCGATGGCGCAGGCGACGCCGCCCCCCGCCTGCACGCAGAACCGCTGGTACAGGTGGCACGTCTTCATCCACTGGAACTGCACCTGCCCGTACTTGCCTATCAGCGCCGCCTCCATCGCCACCGCCACCGCCCCGATTATCATGTACGCCATCACCTGCACAAGCAGTTCAATTTTCTTTTTAACAAATCTATATTACTCACAATTGAGAAAGTCTCTAAACAGTATGAAAAAAATACGTACAGACGATGTCAAAACAAATCACATCTTGCAATTTATTTTGTCTATGTCAGTTTTTAAGTACTGGAAGCTGCCGTGTCGAGCTCTTAGAAGCCAGTACAGTAGCAAATAAACTCAGCTTCCCCCAGATGAACAGTGCACGAGTACCACGATATGTCGTGGTGTTCAATGCTGAGTAGGAAATTCAACAAACCGGCCGCGGATTCACATTAATACCACCACCATGTGGTGGTGTTTTCATGGTTCTGAACCTCTGATCTCACCTAATACCAGTATGCACTGTCCACCCCGGGTGCTTTGCTGAATTCAGACAGCAAATGCACATGTTGATATTTGACCGTGACAGATCATTCATCTGTCAATTTGGCAGCATGCATTATCTCTATAGCATATGGTCACTGGAAAATGCATCACGGCTCTGGGGACTGGGGTGGCATATGGGTCGGCGCTTAGATATGCTGGGAGGCCTTACTTAATTAGGTGTTCTTTTGCTCATAATGGTTTGTCAATTATAGATGGAACATACCAAAATGTTATTCGTTGATTGTGATATATGGCCTGCTGTACGGTCATGTTCTTATGGCAGCAGTAATGCCGCAGCTAGATGAGATGTGACCTGACGATGGCCCAATCTATAACTTCCAGGGTCAGAGAAGTGCCCCATATGCTATAAATGCAAAAAAAAAAAAAAGAGAGGAAAAGGCAGACGCTCTGCCATCTGATTAGATAAAAGGAAAATTCAAGTATTAGTTTCCCCTTTTTTTTTCTGATGAAGTGTCAGTGTGGACATTATGTTTTTAATCGGATTTTCCCTATCTAATGAGCAAAAGGAAAGATAAGGTAGTTCACTACTATTGTCTTGTAGAAATACCTACAACAACCAATATTAGCTACTAGGGCTTTTGATAGGGAAAATGCCGGCTTTTGTTATTAGAAGGGTTTTCTGTGAGGACAGTAACCACAATCTTGATATGTGTGTTGAAACTTCGGTTTATGTAGCACATCGTTTAACAATTGTTTAATTCTTTGCACAGTAGAAGCTCTGTTCACTATCAAGAGCAACACAATCCACCTAAACTGTTCTCATGATAGCTCAAAATTAAGTCGCCCATTGACAGTGACAAACAACCAGACAAACATGCTATATGTTAACGAAAGCGTGCAAATGACAGGAGAAACTGATGGGGACAGCAACAACTTGCCTGATCACAAGAGAAGATAGCCCATGCCAAGGGCTTGTTGAGAAGGATGCCACCTCTCACAACGCTCAGCAAGCACCTAGCACCCTGTAGCAGGCTGTAACAAGCAACCATCCCACTTGCTACCACCAAAATCCTGCATCAGAGACAGGTGTGATTTACTTGATTCGTGCACTCTAATCTCTATCCCTGTGATCACTGATTTTCTTCACACATTCAAGGGAAAAACAATCAGCGTTTCAGGGGTGCTCTTCCTAATGACACACTACTACTCCTGCTGCAGTGATTCATGTTCACCTACAAAATTACAGACATTGGTGGCCTTGATTAGCCGTTCTATAGTTTGTATATGTACTTGCACACTTGCACATTACGTGATTCCATGCACTGGTCCAACATATGAAGATGGTCCTAGTAGGCTGGTAGCTAAGTTTGTAGGTGTTAAATGTGGACAGCAGAAGATACGAAGTGGCCAATACTCCAAAACACACATGTCTGATGACTTAAATACCGATCATTGATGGCCTGCCGAACATCTTGAAGCACTGTATCAACGCATTATCGCCCAAATTTTACTGGTAACCTATGGCAACTAGTATTCCAGGAAAATATACTGTAGTTACACCAGGGAATAAAAACTGGGTAAAATCCTAGCGTGCCTGGACCATGCTTGCCCTGCCGGTGGCTGGCTAGGCGAGGGGCAGGTTGTGCATTTACGCGGCCGCCATGAATGATCCTACGAGCGGTAACCATTCAGCACTGCGTCGGTCGTGCAGGTGCAGCCACCACGTGGTAGGTGCGAGCTGCTACTGAGTAGAGTGAAGTCGCCGATGCTGAACACTTGTCGTGCGCTCTCCTACCCGTTTTCACTTGGCAAAGGAGTTGGCCCTTCTTTTCGCTGCGAGAGAGATGCCACCATTAATGGAGTTCCAAGTCTGCCTGCCCGTCCGGCGGTGGCGCCCCGGCACCATATGGGGGATGGGCCGCTGGCTCCGACAGGGAAATAAAATAGCCCAACCGTGCCATCGTCTCCGTCTTTAAGCGGCTGTTTCCTCCGAGACGAACGATCCAACGTACACACGCGTGTCACTCCTGTCATTAATCTCTCTACTATCACCGCAGCCGCCCGTCTCATTGTCACCGTGTCATCGTCCATCCTCGTGTTTAAGTAACTTGGATGTGTGCAGGCCGATAGCTTAGTTAGTTTGCTCGTGCGTGTGCACTGTGCGTTGAACTGTTGATATGGTGGCTAACCTGATCCGTGTGCCAAATTAAGCAAGGTTCCTATATATAAAAATTTGCGGGGAAGGATGATTTACTATAACTGAGCCTGTGTAGCTTAGAAAGGAAGTGGTACTAGAAGATTGACCGCACTGGGTAGTGAGCTTACTACTGAACAACCGCAAGGGAAGGTAGGTACATGCTCGATGTGTGAAAACTAGTACTCCCTCCGTCCTAAAATAAGTGTCTCAAGTTTTCTCAAAAATGGATGTATCTAGACATGTTTCATATATAGATACATCTACTTTTTGTCAAATTTGAGACACTTATTTTAGGACGGAGGGAGTAGCTGTGAACAATCTTGTTAGAACAATGGGTTCGATCCCAATCGGTTGGTGGTGACCAGTGGAAACTAATGATTTCCGCGACACAGCATCGCTGGAACATTCCCCTATTGTGAACCCCCGTACCGGTGGCTGGGTCGGTGGCTACTTGGTGCAAAAAGGAAAAGAAATTGGATTTGAAAAAGATCCCCTTCTTCTCGTAGTGACCGTAGAGAGCAAGCAGGTCGATTTACTAGCAGGTACTAGCGCATCAGGCGAGCAGGATCAAGACGAGGTGTGTTGATTGATGGCTTACACGAGGGACTGCATGTCGGTGTAGCGGGCGACCTTGTGGATGGAGAAGAAGGTGCGGGACTGGCGGTCGGCGCCGAGGAGTGCGGCGGCGAGCACGGCGAGGCCGCACGCCGCGCACCGCAGGAACACCTCGGCGGCGCGCATCCGCCGCTCCATGGAGGCCGACACGCGCCCGCCCGCGCCGTAGTAGCACACCGGGACATTGCCGGGGCTCACCCCGTCGCCTACGCCGCCGCCCTGACGACTCATGGTGGCTGAAGATGGCCTCCTCTGATTCCTCCTACTACTGTTTACTCCTGTCTAGTGATGACCGAAGCAGAGAGCAGAGGTTGATGTGTACGCTACGGGATGGGGAGCGGAGGTATTTAAAAGAGGGCAGAGACGAAGAAGCAGAGGATCGTAAATGTGCAGCGTCTTGGCTAGGCGCCCTCCACCAACCCGGCACCATTGTCCATACGGAGGGCCGTCCGGATGAGAATTTAATGGCTGGGATCAAACCTGTGCATCGGTTCACTTGAGTTAAGAGTAAAAATATATTCAGCCTATATCAGCTTGAGCTTAGTGTGAAAATTATATTTGTTCAATATATACACATCATCTTTTCTCTACATTTCCATATAATTTTAGAATGTGTCATATTTTAGCTTTTAATTGTGACCTTGTGACGATTTTTGCCGCATAATATTACTATTTTCTAAACTAACCGGGCAATGGCAGACCGATTTACCGGGATAACATGGCAGCTGACGGGGCGGACAACTCAAGCCTGTGTGACGTGGGAGCAGCTAGCTGCAAATATTCGGTAAAATGGACAACTTTTTTTTATTGAATTTGATGAAATCTGAGTAATTTGACATAATAGGTGCTTACGGCTTGTCTGTATAATTAGATAACGTATGTGTGAAACTATTGACACTGACCCTTATGGAGATATAGACATTGTACAAAATTTGATAGACAAGAAGCCGAAAAGACTTGGAGTATAATAGGATCTCTAATATCATAGTCCATTTCTAATGTGTATAGTCGTAGCGTGAGTGAAACGGATAATTATGACTGGATTTGAAGTATTGTGCTTCCGTTGTCTCCTCGTCTCTGTCATCATGAACTACGTATCGTTGATCTCCTTTTTTAACATATTAAATTGATGTATGAGTCAACTAAATCATCTGAACCGATGGAAAAGGCCTACCCAATATAATTAAGACCCCCTTACGTCTAAGCGAATTTAGTCCTTACATGTGAGTTTGATGTAGGTTGTTGAGTCTTCTTTTTTAATAATGCATGAGTGAGGGAGGGGAAACTCGAAACGGTAGATCATAACAAAGCCATGGAGGAAGGGGGTAAGGGGGCGACACTCCCCCTAGCTGGCCAGCCGCCGCCATGCGCCGCCGCCTCCTCCTTGCCCTTTCCTCCATGGCCGCCGCCCTCACCGTCATCTCCATCGCCAATCTTCCTTGTATACAGTGGTTCATCCTCCCACACACCTCTGTACCCCTCTATGTAAACACGGTGTTTGATGCTATAAAATATTTATCCTATGTTTGTGTAGTTCCTTTTGTCCTATGGTTGAATTATTGAATATCTTTGGTTGATTCGAGTTGTATGTTGATATGGTACAGTCCTATGGTGCCCATTATATACTTGTGCACGCATGGATCACGTCGTAGGGTTAGTAGTATGTCAAGGAAGCTGGGGGGTAGGGCTGCCGGAGTGACAGAAACCTAAGCCACATCCCGGTTTTTGACATTGTATGGGATAAAAAGAACCATATGATCTTAATGCTATGGTTGGGTTTTTATCTTAATGAATGTTAGTAGTTGCGGATGCTTGCTAATGTTCCAATTATATAGTAAATATAATCACAAGTAGTTGAGAACGTGTATGCTTTGTGATACGCGTCAAACGTATCTATAATTTTTGATTGTTCCATGCTAGTTATATGCCATTGTTACATGTTTTTACTATCTTATTACATCATTTTTAGGCTTTTTGTCGGACTAACCTATTGACAAGATGCCCAGTGCCAGTTCCCTGTTTTTGCTGTTTTCTATTTCAGAAAAGTTACTTCTGAAAATATTCTCGGAATTGCACGATAATTTACGGGGATTTTTTATGCGACAAGAGGAAGTCAGAGACCAAAGGGCGACCTGGGGGCCACCCAGGGGCCAGGGGCGGCAGGTGGCCGTGGCCCCACCTGGACCCACGGGTGGGACCCGCCCCTGCCCTCTGGGCACCGCCTTGGCCCCCCTCGACGCCTATAAATCACTAAAACCCTAAAACGCTCGGGGCGACGATTATATTCCTGAAACTCCACCGGAAGCCGCCGTCTTCTCGAAACTTAATTCGGGGAGATTCTGAAGCTGTTCCCGGCAGGCTGTCGGAGGGGAGATTGATCCCGGAGGGCTCTACATCGCCATGCCTTCCGCCGGGATGATTCGTGAGTAGTTCCACCTTGAACTACGGGTACATGGCAGTAGCTAGATGGTTGTCTCTCTCCCTTATGCTTCATGTTTATGATCTTGTGAGCTGCGCTACATGATCAAGATCGACTATTTATAATGCTATATTATGTGTTTGTTGCGATCCGATGGATTATGAAGTTATAATCAGATTGTGCATGGTTATTATATCTTAATTTACGTTCGTGCATGCTCTCCGATGTTTGTAGTTGCTTTGAACAAGTGATTGCTTATGTCTCCAAGAGAGAGTATTTATGCTAGATAGTTGGTTCATGCCCCCTTTTGTGCCTGGGCACGAGTGACAGAAACATCTAAGGACCAGGGTGTGCTGTTGCGACTAAGGGTAAAACAGCGGTGTTTATGTCTACGTGATTATAAATATTGCTTACATCATACGCTTTACTTAATGCAAATGTATGTTGCTTGCAACTTAATACCGATGGGTGACAGGCTAGATAGCGATCTCTAGGTGGACTTTTTAGACAAAGATGCACTTGGATGGCGGTCTTTGTTTCTTGTTATAATGCCTACATGAATATTAACATGAACACTTTGATATAGCTAGATTAAGTTTGTGTCATAATCTTGTCAATTGCCCAACTGTAATTCGTTCACCCTTCATATGAGTATTTTATTTATTGAAGAGACACCACTAGTGAACCCATGGCCCCCGGTCCATATTTTTATATTGTTTACAACCTCGTTTACTTGCTTTTCATATTCACTTGCTCGCTGGTCCATTTCCATAATTTTCATTCACTACACTATACGTTTAACCGCTTTGTTTTCAGCAGACCGGCTGGGAAGATTGACAACCTTCCTGCCGTTGGGGGCAAAGAAATTGGTTGAGTGTGTGCAAGTCCACGTTCATTGACGGTTAAGCACCAAAGATCGTTGACGTTCACCTCGTTGTTGATTTCAACGTCCGACTGGTTCGATTAAACCTTGGTTCTTCACTGAGGGAAAACAACTACTTGCTACATCCACGCCTTTGCTTGGGGCAGCACCCAACTTTTCTATATCCACCATCAAGCATTTTTCTGGCGCCGTTGTCGGGGACTTTGGAGCTGCAGCAAGGGGAGTCTCGCGCTCTTAATCATTTTACTTTGTTTTTATCTTGCTTAGTTTATTTTTTGTTTCGCTTATTTACTTGTTTAAAATTTTCAAAACCCAAAAAAATTAGTGTAGTCTTTATTCCTATTTTTATTTCTTGTTTTGTCTTTCGGTTTGCTACCATGTCTAGTCCTTTTTCTCTCATTATGTCACCGCTGGTTGAACTTGTCACTTTCAAACAAAAAAGTGGTGAAAGTTCTAAAGAAGCTTGGGATAGAATTTCAGAATTGCATCAAAAGATACAATCCATGCTAGTTGTTTATGTTTTGCTGAGATGTTTTTACTTTAGTCTTTTCGAGGAGTACAAACATGCTTTAGATGTGATGGTAGGAGGATGCTTTATTGAATATGATGAAGTAAAATCTCTTCACATTATTGATGGATTGGTTGCTTTCCCTATGAATACCAAAATTGTGAAATAACTGATAGATTAGGAAAGATAGAAGATATCTTAAGTAATCTAAATGTTAAAGAAAAGGAGGAGACTTCGAAAAGTAACCAAATTCTTGAGATAGAAGGTGATATCGAGCCTTATGCTAAAATTGAAATTGAAGAACAAACTTTCCTTGCCTATTGGGATGTTGGTTCAATGATGTCTACTATACCAAAAATGGTTTTTGATTTTTTAAACTTGGGAGATTTGTTTGATTACCCTTTTTATCATTCCCATGCTAATGGTAGTGTTACAAAAATCATGAAAATGGTCGTTGATGTGCAAGTCAAACTTCGTAATAAAACCGTCACAACTGATTTCTTAGTTTTGGAATTATGCCCTCAAGGAAATATAGTGCTTGGTAGATCCTTTCTTAAATCGGCGGGAGCTTTGATTAATGTCAAGCATGGTTACATACACTTTTGTTCTCCTATTAATCGTAGGTTTAAATTCCCACTTAAGGAGAAAGATGTACTCATTGGAGATTTTGATGGGGAAGACATTGGTAAGGCCTCCAAAAAGACTTGATATTTGGCATTGCGCCTAGCTAAAAGGCATTAAAGAAAAGTGCTTGTTGGGAGGCAACCCAATTTTTATTTTTACTTTCTTGAGTCATGGGGTTGTTGCTTTTATAGCAACTTCATTGTATCTTTGTTTATTTTTGTGTGCCAAGGATTAGCCTGTAATGCATACAAAGTGCGAAGTGGTGTTTTGCTGTCCAGAAACAGATTCTGAGCTCTTGTTGTAGAAAATCTCGACAAATCCTAGAACCATATCTTTTCTAGAAATTTTTGACAGCAAGCCTTATAATTTTATCTATCTTTCATTAGTTTTAAGTTTTCTGATTTGAGCAACGTAAGTGCCTCTAAAAAATAGATCTTTACAGACTGTCCAATTTTGACAAATTCTGCCTTAATTTGTGTTTGCCTCTTTTATTGACGTCATTAGTGGTACTTTGTTGAAGGAGTGCCACCTTTGAGGCTTAGTAAACATTAACTAATGCTAAATCAAGTTTGTGCAATCTGTCTTGGTGGGACCCAAGTGAATTTTATTTTTTTGGAACTAACCCTCTAATCAGTTTATGAAAAGTTTTGTAGGAAGGGAGTTTTTAGGTTCCACGAGGGAATTGAAGGATGTACAAAAGCACAAGCTTGGGGATGCCCCCATGGCATCCCCTTGTACATTCAAGAAGACTCAAGCGTCCAAGCTTGGGGATGCCCAAGGCATCCCCTCTTCTTCATCGACAATCATCAGGTCGTCTCCGTTGAAACTATGTTTTTATCACTTCACATATTATGTGCTATTCTTGGAGCGTCATGTTATTTTACTTTCAGTTTGTTTTAGTTTGTTTGCTGGTCATGTACTTTGTTGGATCCTAGCTATCTTGTGTGGGAGAGAGACACGCTCCGCTTTTTCATTAGAATGCTCCTGTGCTTCGCTTATATTTTGTTGAGTATTCTTAGCTCTTATTTTTCTTATCAGCTCTTGTGCTTCGCTTATATCTTTTTAAGAGTTGTTAGATGTTGTTATTATACTCTTTTGTGCTTCACTTATATTTGTTTAGAGAGTTGTTTATGGTTGTTTGCTTGATTTGTGTAATGCCCCCCCCCCCCCGGACGGTACTATGTAGACTTGAGCGTTCCCGCCAAATACGCATAATAACGATCCTAGGACGCCCACTAGGCATAACGTGCACGTCGG
Organism: Puccinellia tenuiflora; assembly: GCA_012064385.1. Lineage (NCBI taxonomy): Eukaryota > Viridiplantae > Streptophyta > Magnoliopsida > Poales > Poaceae > Puccinellia > Puccinellia tenuiflora. The sequence goes on along the minus strand of QRDG01000292.1, from coordinate 404,266 downwards.
AACACACACTTTATGCGGGTGGAATTATGATAACATTACAACAGATCTCGATGGAACCCGTAAAAGAACATATATACAACAACGACTCACCGAGTCAAGAGCAAGAGATACAATACAAAGATCCAAAATAACATCGAAAGCGAAATAGAGTCCGAGTACGGACAAGATACAAGTTGGACTAAGAGTCCTGAAGATAAACGAAGCCACCATATCCCTGCCCAGGCCAAGCCGGAGGGATTCCCAAGCTAACGTCGTCGGATTTCAAACTTGTCGACTGCATTGGAATAGCAGCCCCGAAGGGGTCAGAACTATAAACAGTACTGACAAGTAATACTCACAAGATATCAAAGCTGGAATTTCGGGGGAAGAGGGTTAGCGATTGAGGCGGCGGCAAGCAGCACTAACAACTTATAGAGACACGCTATAACTTTCGTCTAAAAGAGACAAGGTAAGAGAGCGCATAAGAAACCAACTATACTACTCACCACATCAAAAACCCGCCCAAGTATTACTCCCTCGATCACCCACCCACGATGAAGCAATCAGGGCAACTCACACGGTGGACAAGTTTTATGGGTTATTTATTCAAGTGATCTATCTTACTAGTCAAGTTATAATCATCATAAGGTGCAAGTTGTCTATGATCTTTTAGCCAGCGCATTTCACCAAGTCGTCCATAACCGCGGACACGGCTTTTCGAAAAGATTTCACCCTGTAGGGATGCACCAATGAACCCACACGCATCTCGCTTAGAGGTGTACCGGTGGATCGTTCGATGCAATACTTACCTTCTCTACAAACAAGTCTAGGGAGCCACCTAGCTAGGTCTGATCCACCTTGAGAGTTCGGCCGAAGCTTCGAGGTGGGCCTAACCGTTGCGTGTGCGGCTTCGGGAGGAACACTCATATGATTGCCCTCCGTCCACATTCGATAAACGACCAGACACCAAGACCTACCGAAACACCCGAACTACTTGTGGCATCTGGACAAGTTTGAGGATCCGGTAATAGATTGCGGGAGGCCCATAGAACTCCCACATGTGGTTAGTGCGCTCAGCCTTGGATCAGCGAAAAAGAACTTGTCGGAGAATAGGCCCAGGAACCGGGCGTATCTCACGGGGTAAGAATCGAGCAAGGGGCTGAACACGGAGTCAAACAACCTCTAACGTTCCACGGCGACGGTGCTCGTCGGGCTCGTCGGAGGGGAACACTGCAGAGAGGGGACGCACAGTATTACCCAGGTTCAGGGCCCTCTTATGGAGGTAAGGCCCCTACGTCCTGCTTGGCTGTATTGCTTGTAGAGGTTTTTCAGTACAGGGAGAGCCTGTGGAGCTCGAGGTGGCTACAATGGCTAAAAACCCTTAACTGAACCAGGGGGGGAACTTAGATCTAAGTCCCAACCCTTGGCACGGGAGTGCCCTCCCTCCTTTTATAGTCGTCTTGGTCCTCTTCCGCCCAAACATTTGGGCGGGAAGGGTTGCCACATCCCGACGAAGGAGGAGGCACGGTGCACCATAAAGGTGAAGTCCACCATAAAGGTAGAGCCCATGGACGCGGTCCACGGCAGGGGAGCAGCGTCACCAAAGCTGAAAAGAGGCACCGTCCAGCCAGGACGGTGGGCTGGCGCAGCAGACGTGGAACGGGTCCCGCGGTGACGTCGCCGTTGGAGCGTAGCTGCAGGCGGTCTCCTTATCACCAAAGTGGCAAGTCTCGTTGTCCGCTTTGCTTGGTGCCGCTTTGTTGACCCCTTTATTCATCAGAACGGCAACTGGGGCGCTGGCGTCATCGCGCTTTGGCGCGCCAGTGACTCTGCGGGAAGCGCAGAGCCCATGTGCGCTCTGCCGCGGAGGCAGAGCTGGCTTCGAGAGGAAGGAAGCCTCCCGAGGCGAAAAAGCCTCGGCAAGCTTCGCGGCTTAGTCCTTAGCCGAAATCCTGGTGGCGCCTTGAGGCGCTTTCTTGTGGAGAGATCCCCTGTCGAGACTCGACAGGCTTGGAGAGCCTCTACAGGCTGAGAGCCTGGTCCTTAGCGGAAATCAGACTGAAGAGTCCCTTGGGCCTTGGCAGGCCGGCCCGTGGTACCCTGGTTTCCACTGTGCCGACAGTAGCCCCCGGGCCCACGATGGGCACGCCGGAGTTGCCGACGGAGGCGAAGCGTCGAGGGCCCAACAGAGCCTGCCAGGGCCGCGACACGTGGAGCGCGACGGTTGCGCCCGCGGCCACGATCTCCTCGGCTTCAACGGGCGTCGTGGTGGGACCCGCCACGACCAGGCGCCCGGTCAATAAAGTCTGGGCGCGCAGACTGCGCCCGTCACTTCTCCCATTACTCCGCCGCCCACTTCTTCCAAACGATTTCTTCTCCCCAGAGCGCTCCTTCTCCACGGTTGTCTTCTTCCTCTCCGGCGAGCGATGGCACCCAAGAGAGCGGGCACCGACGCGAAGGGCAAGGCCACGGTGCAGGCCGGCTCGTCGGCCGGCGCGTCGGCGGCGGCGTTGCGCGGTGCGGCCCTCACGGCGGCGATGCCGCCGACCCGCGTCTCCGCGGCGGCGATAGCCAAGGTGCGTCACCTGGTGGCGGCGGGCTCCAACGAGCAAGGGGCCACCGAGATGAGGCCAAGCGGCAGCAGGCTCGCCGACGAGTTCTACCCCATCTTCCTCCACACTCTCTATGCTGGCCTCGTACCGCCATTCTCCGATTTCCTTCTGGCGATTCTGGAGACGTATCAGATCCACTTGCTCCATCTTCACCCCAACTCCATTCTCATTCTTTCCATCTTCGCCTACCTTTGCGAGGCCTACATCGGCATTCGCCCTTCGGTGGAGCTCTTCCGCAGCTTCTACTCCCTCCGGAGCAGCGCCGCCGGCGAGCACCTCGGCTGCGTCTCCTTCCGCATCGCCGCCGCCAGAAGTGAGAATTACATCCCCATCGCTTGGCGCGGTGAGAATGCCATCACCATGGTGACGAAGAAGGTGGACGGCTTCCGCGAGCGGTGGCTCTTCGTCGACGCTAAGATGAGGAACCCCTCCTGGAGGTGCCTGAGGGGCCCCCGGCGAAGTGGGCGCGCTGGGGGAGTGCAGAGTTCACCGGCCGAAATCTTGACGCGGTGTACACATACATCCAGCGTATCCGCGAGGCAGGGGTCACCGGCCAGATGGTGGCCAGAGACTTCTTGAGGCGCCGGATTGCCCCCCTCCAATGGCACTCTGAGCCGATGTGGAGCTACAAGGACAAGACGGACGCGATGAGGCTGAGCCGAGACAGCCTCCAGCCTGAGGTGCTGAGCCAAGTCCTGGGGGTGCTCTTCGCCTCCAAGACAACAATCCCGCTGCCTGCCCAAGACGACGCACGGCCGCTCATCGCCTTTGCCGAGGAGAGCATCTCGGAGCATCGCCGGGGCATGCCGGTGTTCGACGAGTGGGGAATAGTACCCGCGGGCCACCGCGGGCCCCGCCCCAACCCGTTGGCGGCGGAACCGGAGAGCATGGATGCGCCCCCGGAGCAGGAGGAGGCTGAAGAGGCTGGAGAGGACTCGGGAGCCGAGGACGCACCCACCGAGGGCGAGGCCTCGAGGGGCGCCAGCTCTGCGGGCGGGGACGAGGCGTCGACAGGCGCCAGCCCTGTTGGCGAGGACGAAGTGGCGAGGGGCGCCAACCCCTCGAGAGGCTCCGTCAGCTCCTCGAGGAGCATTCCCGCCGACGTGGACCTCCAGGTGCTCTCCTCCAGCGATGAGGAGGGTGCCTTCTACGTCGCTCGCTCCAAGCGCGTCGAGGAGGAGAAGGAGACGAGCGGCGGCGGGGGTGGGCGCAGCGAGCCCCGCTCCAAGGCTGTCCACGACAGAAGCGCCGCGACAGCGAGGAGCGCTTCTCGCGAGGAAGCAAGGGTGCCTCCAGAGGAGGCCGGAGCAAGCAACACCCAGCCACCCAGGGTGAAGAAGAGGGTGTGGGTGATGGCCGACGAGTAAGTCTCGATTCTTCTTTTTCTTTGCTGCTTCACTTCTTGGAGATCCCCTTGAAGGACCTCAGACTTGCCTTTCTTTCAGGGAACCTGCGGCGCCAAAGAGGCGGCGGCTCCGCAAGGTTGGAGAGACCACCAGCGCCTCTGTGGAGACGCCTGCGGCGGGCGAGCCGCGGCAAGCATCTGTTCCTCCCGCGAGCGAGCGCCGCGCGGAGGTGGTGATGGAGGAGGCAGCGCCGTCGTCAGGTCGGGCAACAGCTCCTCCCGTGGCGGAGCAGCGCACAGAGGAGGTGGCTGAAGAGACGGCGCCATCGTCGTCTCGGGTGGTGACTCTTCCCGTGGTGGCGCACCGCGTGGCTGAGGAGGTTGAAGGAGCGGCGCCGCCGTCACCAACCAGGGCGGCCACTCCTCCCGTCCAGCAGGAGACAGAGGAGGAGAGGATGGACGAGGAGATCGTCCTGGAGCAGCCTCCAGGGGAGGAGGAGGAGGCTCCCTCGAGGGGGGCCGACGCGACCGAGGCCGCGGCGGACGCGGCCGCCACAGAAGGGGCAGGTGGCGCCCCTGAGGAGCAGGAGGCAGAGGGGCCTCCGGAGCCCACAAGCGCCGGAACTGGGGGCGAGAGAACGCCCAGCCCCCAGAGAGCCCTTGAAGCGGGCAACAGGGGAGGCGCCCCCATAAGCCCCCTGGCCGCTCCAGAAGCGGCGGTGAGCCCAAGGCAGGAGGCCTCGGGCGCCTCGACAAGGATCGAGGCCTCCGCACCTGGCAGTGGTGCGGGAACCTTGGTGCGGCGGGAGCCGCGAGCGGCTCGCCGCCGGGTCGTCGTCAACCGGGCCCTGCAAGCTCTTGGCGAGGTGGAGGGCGAGCTCACCAGGGAGGAAGCCGCCATAGCGGCGGAGCGAGCAAGGCTAGGTGAGGCCTGGTCCCTCCTCCAAGAGAGGGTGGAGTTCTGCCGCCGCCAGGACGCAGCAGCCCAGGCAGAGCGCCAGGAGGCCCTCCGCTTCGCCAAGGAGACCCGCGACAGCGTCAAGCGGGAGGCGCAGGAGGTCATGGACCAACTGGACGCCGACCGGGCGGCGCTCGACGCGGAGACTGCCTCCAGGCACCAGGAGCTGGCGGCCGCGCGGCAGCAATTTGCTGCCGAGTCCGAGGACACACGGGCCAGCCTGAAGGAGCAGCGCGAGCTGCTGGATGCTCGTGAGGGCCATCTGGCACTGGGCGAAGCGGAGCTGAAGCAGCGCGGAGAAGAGCTGCAGCGGCGCGAGGAGCAGGTCCAAGTGCTCGAGAGGACCAGGCCATCCGCGAGGAGCAGCTCAAAGCCCGCGAGGACAAGGTGGCCCGGGACGAGGCCACCTACTCGAAGCGCATGGAGAAGGCCAACGCCGACCTCGCCAAGAGGCAGAAGAAGGCGGAGGACGACGCCGACGCCAAGGTCAAGCTCGCCCGGGAGGAACTCTCCGCAGAATACAGGGCCAACCTCGCGAAGCAAGAGGAGCGCTTCGTGACCAAGCGCCAGGAGCTCCTGGACCGCATCGACGTCCTCGAGAAGGAGGTGCAGAAGAGGCTCCTCTCCTCCAGAGCGCCCAGGAGGCCCAAGCCTGCGCCGAATCCAAGGCCACGGCCCTGGAGGAGGACCTGCTCGAGCTCCAACAGCAGGTGGGGCCGGTCGCCAACCTTGTTGAGCAGGCGCGGGACAAGGAGAGCCACGGCCGGGCCATGTCGCGTCAGCGCCGGCTCATGTTCGAAAGCCTGGTGCGGCGTGCGCGCGCCATCGCGGACAACTTTAGGATCGAACTTCCTGCATTCGACGCAAGAGGGGGCGATGACGGAGCGGCGTACAACCTCTTCTTCGAGCAGTTCCTCGGGGAGATCGAAAAGACCGCGAAGGAGTTTGACGCGCGCGTCGTGGGGGAGAGCCGCGACCTCCTCGTCGTCGCCACCGCCAACATCTTCTGCAACCTTAAGCGGCTCGACGCCTCCATCGACCTCGCGGCCGTGACAGGGCCCGGCGACCCCAGCTTCCGCACGAAAGCGATACAGGAGGCTGCGGAGGCGTACGCCAAGAAGTTCGACCAGGCCGTGATTTTCGAAGGCGATGGCGGCAGCGAGGAGGACGCCGAAGAGGAAGAGGAGCGCCCCGCGGGCGGCGCGAGCACCTCAGGGGGCACACAGGCCTGAGCTTCTTCCTGCAGCTGGACGTGCACAGGGCGCCCAAGTGTCTTAGCCTTTTGCTTGTATAAACTTTTGTAAAGACTTATTGATGCTTTAATTAGATGTGCTTGGCGTGTGCCCCTCGAGAGGCTTTTGTCTTCCCTTTCATGTCTTTTTTGCTCTACGTTTTAGGACCCTCTCTTAGCGCTACACCACCGCCGCTTCGGTATGTGAGCGTCAGGGCTCCACAAGGCCGGGGGGTGCGTGAGGCCTCGAGAAGTAAGATCCCGCGAGGCGCGATGCCTGGGGTTCCCCTTTAACGCGCAAGCAGCCCATGAGGCATAGGAGAGAGAAAAGAGGTTCGAGGGACAAAAGCCAGCGAAGGGAAAAATTGACCAAGTGTTTGGACTTAGCTTCGCGAGGCATTGTCTGCCTTGGAGGGGGTGTTGGTTCCCTGGAGAGGCGTTTTGGCCTTGTAGGGGGTGTTTAGTTCCCTGTCGAGGCATTTTCTTCTCGAGGTTGCCTGAGGCTTGCTTGGACCTGCTTCCCTGCGTTTGGACAAATAGGTGCACCCACAAGCAGTACATAGCTAGGTAACTTATGCGCGCTCGTAGGTTCCTTCATGTGTGTCTCGCGAGGAGAACAGGCACCAAGGTTTTGGTGATCCTTGGTGAGTTGACGTGCACGGGAGCTGACCCATGAGTTCAGAGCTCCCTGGGAGTTGACATGCATGAGAGCTGACCCGCGAGTTCAGAGCTCGGATCCCTTGGGTTTAAGGTGCTGCTGGGATGCTCCCGAGGCACAGGCACCATGCTAGCCCCCGCTCGCGAGATGCACATGAAGGATCATACGAGCAAGGACAAGATGCAAATATCATAAATGCTTACCAAAGCAGAATCAAACTGCAGGCGCGAAGCGCAAAAGGTTCAAGTTGACCTGAAACAGAGGTTCATTACACTGGCGTGGCCAGAATTACAAAAATCCGCCATGCTCTGGGCATGGGGTCCACATGCTGTGGCTGAGACTCTCGAGGGGGCGTGCCCGTGGCAGACGCATGTAGAGAGAGCTCAGGGGGCCCCTAGGCGGGGGTGGCTTGAAGAGCCTGTGTCCCGCCATGTCTGGGCATGGGGGTCCACGTCGCCAGGGCATGGTGCTTGAAGAAGTCACCTTGCCGAGGCTTGGTGGCTTGGGAGTCTTCTCGAACGGCCCGCGGCAACGTATAGTAGAGAGGGGAGCCCGAAATTTTTCCTCGTGGAGGATGTTGGTGCTGAATTCTCCCTTGGCGCAAAAAGTTGCTTGCAAAAAGTTGCTCGTCGAGGACGATCAGGGGTAGAACTTGCGCAGGTGCTGGATGTTCCAGGGGTTGGCGATGGGGACGCCGTCCTCCGTCTCGAGCCGCGCAGAGCCAGGCCTGGCGATGTGCACGACTCTGTAGGGCCCTTCCCACATTGGTGAGAGCTTGTGGAGACCTTCCCTGGAGAGGATTCTCCTCAGGACAAGGTCCCCTGCTTCGAGAGTGCGCGGGCGGATGTGACGGCTGTGGTAGCGGCGGAGATCTTGCTGGTACCTTGCCGCTCTCAGGGCCGCATTGCGGCGGAGCCCTTCAAGCAGCAGCAGGTCGTCGTTGCGGAGCTCATCCAGCTCGGCCTCCTTGAAGGCCAAGACTCGCGGAGAGCCGTGGGTGATCTCGCTGGGGAGGACGGCTTCGGCGCCGTAGACGAGGGAGAATGGCGTCTCGCCAGTTGGCTTTGTTGGCGTGGTGCGGATGGACCAGAGCACCGAGGGGAGCTCGTCGATCCAGTTCTTGCCGCTGGCCTTGAGGCGGTTAAAGCTTCTCGTCTTGAGGCCCTTGAGCACCTCAGCATTGGCTCGCTCGGCCTGTCCATTGCTGCGTGGGTGAGCCACCGAGGCGTAGCAGATTTGGGCGCCGAGGCTGCCGCAGTAGGACTTGAAGGCGCCGCTGGTGAACTGTGAGCCGTTGTCGGTGATAATGCGGTTGGGCACGCCGAAGCGGCAGACCAAGCTCCTGATGAATTTCACCGCTGATTTCGCCGGAATGGTGCGCACGGGTTCCACCTCGGGCCACTTGGTGAACTTGTCGATGGCGACGTAGAGGTAGCGGTAGCCCCCGAGCGCTCGCGGGAAAGGTCCCAGCAGGTCCAGCCCCCAGACCGCGAACGGCCAGGAGAGCGGGATCGTCTGGAGTCCTTGTGCGGGCTGGTGGATCTGCTTGGCGTGGAATTGGCAGGCGTCGCAGGACTGGACAATTTCAGCTGCATCTTGAAGGACAGAGGGCCAGTAGAAGCCGCTTCGGAAAACCTTGCCTGCCAAGGTGCGCGAGGACGAGTGATGGCCGCACTCTCCGCTGTGGATGTCGTTGATGAGCTGGCGGCCTTCCTCGGCAGGGACGCACCGCAACGCAACCCCATTGGGGCGCTTACGGTACAGGTCTCCGTCGTGGAGGCAGTAGGACTTGGCCTGGCGAGCAATTCTCTCAGCTTCTGCATCTTCTTCGGGGAGGACTCGATCTTGCAGGTAGCGCTTGATCTCGTCGATCCAACCAGTGTCTTGGCGTACCAAAGTCATCAACAAGCGATCGCCTGAGGGCAACCCACAGTTTGGTGCTCCACTTGGTGGGGCTGGTGGGAGCTCCTCTTGAACGCTTATGTTGACCACTGGTTGCTTGACGGAGGCCTTAGCGAGTCTCTCCTCAAACACTCCAGGCTGCTGGGCTTCTCTCTTTGCTGCTCGCTTGGCGAGGTCATCGGCTTCTTGGTTCTCTCCTCGCGGAATATGCTTGAGTTCCATGCCCCTGAAGTGCTTCTCGAGCTTGCGTACCTCTTCAAGATAGGCCACCATGTAGGTGTCCTTAGGCGTGTAGCTTTTGTTGGAGAAGTTGACGAGGAGCTGAGAGTCGCCCTTGATGAGGATGCGCTTGATGCCGAGGGCGATGGCGGCTCTGAGCCCAGCGAGGAGGCCCTCGTATTCGGCAATGTTGTTGGAGACCT
>QRDG01000292.1:368293-395012 GCA_012064385.1 Puccinellia tenuiflora | reverse complement strand
TCGCGAGCATCTCGTAGCCACTGTGCTGACGAAGTACACGGGATGCTCGACGAGGGTAGTTGTGGGCGTGGCAGCAGTGGGCTCCTCTCGAGGCCCGATGGAGTCCTTGTTGAGGGTCTCTGAGGCCCTGCTTGTAGAGGCTGGGTGCTTGTCGAGGCTGCTTCCTTGTCGTGGAGTTCTGGGCTTGTCGAGGCGTGGCTCTGCTTGACGAGAACTGGCTCTTCCCTTTCAGCCACCAAGACCGCGCTTGCCGTCTGAGGAGTGGCTGCAAGATACAGCTTCAGAGGCTCGCGAGGGCGTGGGGCAACCATGATGGGTGGGCTCGCCAGGTATTTCTTCAGATCCTCGAAGGCTTTTGCCGCTTCAGGGGTCCACTTGAAAGGACCAGACCGCTTCATAATCTTGAAAAATGGCAGCGCCCTTTCGCCGAACTTGGAGATGAACCGGCCGAGGCTGGCCATACATCCCGCCAAGCGTTGCATGTCCTTGAGGCGACGAGGAGGCTGCATTTCTTCTATGGCCTTGATCTTGTCGGGGTTTGCTTCGATGCCGCGATGGGACACCAGGAACCCGAGGAGCTTGCCTGAAGGGACCCCGAAGACGCACTTGGCGGGGTTCAGCTTGATGTTCACCTTGCGCAGGTTGGCAAAGGTCTCCTCGAGGTCCTTGATGAGCGTGTCCTCCTCGCGAGTCTTGACCACGATGTCGTCGACGTAGGCCTCTGCATTCCTCCCCATTTGAGCCCCCAAGGCGATCCTCATGAGACGCTGGAAAGTGGCGCCGGCATTCTTCAAGCCGAAGGGCATGCAGACGTAGCAAAACACACCACAAGGGGTGAGAAATGCTGTCTTCTCCTCGTCTTCCTTTGCCATCTTGATCTGGTGGTAACCAGAGAAGGCATCCAGAAAACAGAGGAGTGCGCAGCCGGCGGTGGAGTCCACGATCTGGTCGATCCTCGGGAGGGGATAGGGGTCCTTGGGGCAGGCCTTGTTGAGGTCGGTGAAGTCGATGCAGAGGCGGCTTCCTCCGGTGTGCTTGGGAACGACAACACCGTTGGCGAGCCAAGTGGGATGGACAACTTCCTTGATGATGCTTGCTTTCTTCAACTTTTCTACTTCCTTGACGATGAAATCTTGCTTTTCTGGCGCTTGACGTCGCGCCTTTTGCTTCACGGGGCGTGCGTTTGGACACACGGCTAAGTGGTGCTCGATCACCTCCCTCGGTACGCCGGACATATCTGACGGTGTCCATGCGAACATGTCAGAGTTTGCCCTGAGGAAGGCGACGAGCGCGCTTTCCTATTTGGGAGGCAGGTTGGCGCCGATGGTGACGCTAGCCCCCGAGCCGCTTGCCTCCAGAGACACCTGCTTTGTCGCGGCCTTCTCCTGAGAGAACAGCTGCTTCTTCTTCGCGGGGGGCCTCGGGAGGGGTTCTTCGTCCTCGTCAGCAGGGGACGCCACCGCGGCAGCCTTGTAGGCCGCTTGCGCAGCGTACAGGGCGTCAGAGACCACGCCGCGGATGACGATGGTGCCGCCCGAGCCAGGGAGCTTGACGAGGTTGTAGGCGTGGTGGGTGACTGCCATAAACTTGGCGAGGGCGGGGTAGCCGAGGATGGCGTTGTAGGGCAAGCCGATGTGCGCGACGTCGAAGTCGATCAGCTCGGTGCGGTAGTTGGCCTGTGTGCCAAAGGTGACTGCAAGCCTCACTTGCCCTAGAGGGGTCGTGAGGCCCTCTGTCACCCCTGAGAAGGGCCTGGTGGGCATGAGCCGCTCGTAAGGCACCTGAAGCTTCTCGAAGGTCTCGACAGAGATGACGTTGAGGCCTGCACCCCCATCGATGAGCGTCTTGGAGACGGCGATGTTGTTGATGGTGGGGGTGCAAACCAGCGGGATGGTGCCAACAGCTGAGGTGGACTTGGGGTGGTCGCCGGAGTCGAAAGTGATGGGGTACTGGGACCACTTGAGGGGCCTGGAGGCCTCAACCCCGGGAAGCGCTGCCGCGACCTCGCGAGCGAGTTGCTTGAAGTGACGGTTGGAACTGGGGGCCTGGGCCCCGCCGAGGATGCAAGCAGCGCCGCGAGGCACCTGGTAGCCCTCAGGAGTCTCGGCAGGGAGGTTATCGTTCGTGGGTTGAGCGGCGTTGGCCTGGGGGTTCTGCTGGTAGTTGTTGTCGTAGTTGTTGTTCCAGCGTCGCCCCCTGCGGCCGCCGCGGCCGCCGCCGCGGCCACCGCGGCCTTGCTCCCCCTCGCGTGCCTCGCGAGCCTCGCGAGCCTCGCGAAGCCTCTTGAGGTCGTAGCAGTCCTCGGTGGCGTGGGAGTGCCTGTTGTGGTAGATGCAGAAAGGGCGGTCATCCTTCTTCTCGGTGCCCGCGGCTGAAGTGGCAGCGCGAGGCTGCTTGGCGTCGGGTTCGGCCGCGAGGACCGCGGTGGTCTTGCGCTTCTCGGAGGATTTCTTCTTCTTCTTGGAGCTCTCAGTGGGGTCCTCAGGCTCGTTCTTGACGAACAGGCGGCCCTCTTCAGCCTTGGCGCACTTGTCCGCCAAGTCGAAAAGCTTGACGACGGTGGTGATGTTGTCGTGGATGCCAAGCTTCTCGAGCATCCGCACGTCCGTGACTCCAGAATGGAAAGCCGAGATGACCTGTGCGTCTGTGGCGTTGGGAATCTTGTTCCGCACCTGGCTGAAGCGCTGGATGTACTTGCGGAGGGTTTCGCCAGGCTTCTGGCGCACGCCGCGGAGATCGTTGTACGTGAGGCCGCGCTCGTACGTGCCCTTGAAGTTGGCGATGAAGCACTTGCAGAGGTCCTCCCAGGAGCCGATGGACTCGGCGGGGAGGTTGGTGAGCCATGAGGACGCAGAGTCCTTGAGAGCCATGGGGAACCAGTTCGCCATGACCTTGTCGTCGCCCCCGGCGGCCTGGATGGCCAGGGTGTAGAGCTGCAGGAACTCCAACGGGTTGTTCTTGCCGTCGTAGCGTGGAGGGAGGTCCGGCCTGAACTTGGTCGGCCAGACGACGCGGCGAAGGCTGCGGGTGAACGCAACCGTGGTGCCATAGGTGACCACGCCGTCGGCGAGAGTGGCGCGGAGGTGACGCCCGGCGGCGGCGACGTCCTGGACGGCGCGGTTGTGGCGTTGTTGGCCGCGCTCGATGTTTACGCGGGCGTCCTCGGGGGCTCGCTGCACGATTTGGCAGTCGTGCGGCGACGAGGCGTGTGAAGCAGCGCGGTTGTCGCGGGGAGGAGCCCCCGCCGGAGCAGGTTGCGGTGGAGCTGGAGCGGGCGCGGGTTGGCGAGGTGGTGCAGGAGGAGCGCCTTGCGCTACGTCTCCCGCACGACCAGAGGGGACCAGCGAGCGAGACGGCGCGGGAGCGGCGACGCGGGCGGCGCCGATGAGCTCGGAGAGGCGATGAAGCCAGGCTTCGTGAGCCTCCGGGTTGGGACGGTACCGCAGCAGCTCCTGCGCCATGAGGAGCGCAGTTGCCGGGCTGGGCGCAGGGCGGCCCAGCGAAGAGGCAGCACCGTCGCGCGACGGGTGAAGGGAGGAGGCTTCCTCTTCGCCGAGGTCGTCCTCGGTGTGGACGTCGTCGTCGTCCGCTGGGTGCTCGACGCGGGGCTCGGGGTCGACGTGGCGCTCCGGAGCAGTGTTTCCACGAGGGCGGCCGCGCTGCCTGCCGGCGGGAGGAGCAGTGGCAGCGCTGGCCGTCCGGCGAGCGAGACGCTCAGCGCGAGAGCCAGCCATGGTGGTGTCGAGGTTGAAGACGCGCCTCAGCCCCCTACCTGGCGCGCCAAATGTCGGAGAATAGGCCCAGGAACCGGGCGTATCTCACGGGGTAAGAATCGAGCAAGGGGCTGAACACGGAGTCAAACAACCTCTAACGTTCCACGGCGACGGTGCTCGTCGGGCTCGTCGGAGGGGAACACTGCAGAGAGGGGACGCACAGTATTACCCAGGTTCAGGGCCCTCTTGTGGAGGTAAAGCCCCTACGTCCTGCTTGGCTGTATTGCTTGTAGAGGTTTTTCAGTACAGGGAGAGCCTGTGGAGCTCGAGGTGGCTACAATGGCTAAAAACCCTAACTGAACCAGGGGGTGAACTTAGATCTAAAACCCAACCCTTGGCACGGGAGTGCCCTCCCTCCTTTTATAGTCGTCTTGGTCCTCTTCCGCCCAAACATTTGGGCGGGAAGGGTTGCCACATCCCGACGAAGGAGGAGGCACGGTGCACCATAAAGGTGAAGTCCACCATAAAGGTAGAGCCCATGGACGCGGTCCACGGCAGGGGAGCAGCGTCACCAAAGCTGAAAAGAGGCACCGTCCAGCCAGGACGGTGGGCTGGCGCAGCAGACGTGGAACGGGTCCCGCGGTGACGTCGCCGTTGGAGCGTAGCTGCAGGCGGTCTCCTTATCACCAAAGTGGCAAGCCTCGTTGTCCGCTTTGCGTGGTGCCGCTTTGTTGACCCCTTTATTCATCAGAACGGCAACTGGGCGCTGGCGTCATCGCGCTTTGGCGCGCCAGTGACTCTGCAGGAAGCGCAGAGCCCATGTGCGCTCTGCCGCGGAGGCAGAGCTGACTCGAGAGGAAGGAAGCCTCCCGAGGCGAAAAAGCCTCGGCAAGCTTCGCGGCTTAGTCCTTAGCCGAAATCCTGGTGGCGCCTTGAGGCGCCTTCTTGTGGAGAGATCCCCTGTCGAGACTCGACAGGCTTGGAGAGCCTCTACAGGCTGAGAGCCTGGTCCTTAGCGGAAATCAGACCGAAGAGTCCCTTGGGCCTTGGCAGGCCGGCCCGTGGTACCCTGGTTTCCACTGTGCCGACATATAATAGAGAAAAATTAAAGTCACAGAAGTGGAAGGAGCCGGCTTGTCTCAGAATGGCGAGTCCTGTGACAATGAGAGTCAAGTTACTCAGTCCTTGTTCGCGAGAGTCATAACAAACTCGGCCAGCTAGTGCAAAGGCAAGGATGGTGGCTTGAACAAGGAATGAGGATGAATTCATTTTATATGTGTGATGTGTTTTTATGCAGGAATTCATCTTGGAGCTAGCAGCAGGCGACTTCTGAGTTGATAACTCAGATTAAAGAAGTTGAACCAAGGAGTTGACCCAAGGAGTCAGAGGAAGCCGCAAAGCTGCACCCAAGATAAATTCGGGGGCTACTGATGGGGGGATACTTTATAGGTAGGCCCATGTACCCGGAAAGTAGACCCGCCAAGACCAAGAAGGCCACAGCCGAGTCACGCATCAAGTCGCATGGGCTGGGCTGGAGACAAGCCGGCCAAGGCCCATGACGGAGAAGGGACCCGCCAGGAAGGAGTCCAAGTACAACCCGGAGCCCTAACTCGAAAGGCCAAGATGTAGAGTAGGACTCCGTGTTCTAGTATGACTCGGTGTAGATTGTAAGTCCAGAGACCCGGCGACCTTTATAAGCGGGGTCCTGGACCTTAGATTGAGGGGTCCTAAGCAATCCAGAAAGGCCAGATCCATTGTCGCCGACTCCCCAGAGAGGAGCCGGAACCCTGTAATCGAGATCAGATCTAGAGCAATAAAGAGCAAGCAGGAAGTAGGTCTTTACTTCTAATCAGAGGGGCCGAACCTGGGTAAAATCTATGTCCCTAGGCGAGATTAATCTCTCCTACGTACTTCGTGCATCAATGGCCCCAGAACTCACCTTCCCATAGGAAGGACTTGCCGGGACAACCCCACGACACCAAGGTTTATCGAATCCACGGGAGGAAGAGGTTGAACGTATCCCCTCTCAAGCAACCCTACAATTAAGATACAAGAAGTCTCTTGTGTCCCCAACACACCTAATACAATTGTCAGTTGTATAGGTGCACTAGTTTGGCGAAGAGACGGTAAAATACAAGTGATATGGAAGGTAACAAGTGAATTTGTAATTCTGTAATAAAAATGGCAGCAAGCAAACATGTAACAAAAGTGGCTAGAAACGGTGTTTCGATGATTGGAAACAACGAATAGGGATCCTACTTTCGCTAGGGATCTCTCTCAATATGTTAGCACAACTGAAAGCATGCAAGTGCTACTCGGAATTATCCTTCTCCTTGATATAACAAGGGTACTATGCGTAGGGCTACAAAAGCACACCTCAAAGTCTAAGTAAACAAACACCACAATTTCACAAAAAATAAACATGGTAAATATCACTCTAGATAATATGTCAAGGACTCACACGCGCGCCCCGTCTGTCACCAAGGCTTTGTGTTGTCACAACTCCAGAAATTATACTAGACAAACCAATTGAGTAGCATAACATTACATAAGAATTCAGCCGTACTAACAATGCTCACGATCACATAAAGATCACACCATGGGAGAGAGAGATAACCACATAGCTACAGTAGAGACCTCGGCCTCGATGAAGAACTACTCCCTCCGCATCATGGGAGGCAGCAACGGCGATGAAGATGGCTCCGGGGGCAATTCCCAATCACGGCAGGATGCCGAAACATGAACTTCTATCCCCTGAATTAGGGTTTTTGGTGGCGGCGGCGCTTATAGTGTTTTCGGAGAAAAGCTTCGACGTTCTCGCATTTTTAGGTCAGGAGCAAATATATAGGCGATGCGGGGCGGTGGACGAGCTTTCCAGGTGGGGTCCGGCCCCACCCTATGTCCAGCCGCGCCTGGGTGGCACCTGGAGGTTGTGGGCCTCCCCTGGACTTGTCCTTCTGGCTCCCGAAGTCTTCTGGCGAAAAAGAATTTCTGTAATTTTTTTGGATTTTTCTGAGCTCTTTGGATTTTGGACATTTTTTGCAATGCACAGACATAATAAACAGAAACTGGCACTAGGCATCTTGTCAATAGGTTAGTTCCATAAATCATGCCAAAATGATATTAAAATAATAATAAACACATGTGGCATTTGATATAAAACAAGCATGGAACATAAAAAATTATAGATACGTCTGGGACGTATCAGCATTCCCAAGCTTAACTCCTGCTCGTCCTCGAGTAGGTAAGTGATAACAAAATAATTTTTGAAGTGACATGCTACCAACACAATCTTGATCATGTAATCATGTAAAGCATATGAACTGAATGCATTGATACAAAACAAAGGTTCATTGAATGAAACAAACAATGATTAACCAAGTGTAACATCTAAGTAAGAATTAACTAGAAAAGAACACTTTGGAGATTTAAAAGCATAACACTTGACAATGATTGATAACTCACAAAGCAATATTAATTCAACAAAGGAGTATGGCCAACACAAAGGAAGATTTAAGTTTTCAGCAAAAGCTTCAACTTGCAACTTGTTTATCTCAAGATAAAGTCAATACAAAGTTTTCACAGTTAGACACAAAGATAACATGAAGTAAAACATGAACCAAAGTTGACACCAAGTGATTGCTTGAGGAGTTTAGAAGGAGGAGGAAGACTGACTCAACAAAAAAGTAAAAGAAAGACCCTTCGCAGAGGGAAGCAGGGATTAATCATGTGCTAGAGCTTTTGATTTTTTGATGTTTGAGAGAGATAAAATAGTTTTGAGACATGCATGCTTTCGTCAACGACTTCACAGCAAAGAAGCTAGCTAGTCCCCCATAACAAGCAAGGCTTTTAGACGTGTGAGAGTGGCTGGTTTTAGAGGAACGAGTACATTCCTCTTTCTCCTTTGTTTCACCACTAACCAATGTTTGAGCTGATTTCTCGGATTTTCATTGTGCGGAGGAGAATGGTGAGTTATATTTATATTTTGCTTAAGCCGCTCTCGGGTTAATTCAAGTGAGGATGTGAGCCATCAACATCGGGTGAAAGGGGGGAAACGACCTTGCTTGCCACAAGTTATAACCAACTTCTTATTGATTCCTCATGAGCTTAAAAACAGGGGCACAAAAGAGGACAATTTTGAATATTTTAAAGATAGCACAAGAAAATTTTACTTCGAGTGGCAGGGAAATACCACATGTAGGTAGTTATGGTGGACACAAATGGCAAAGGTTTTTGGATCAGGGAGTTGGATGCACGAGAAGTATTCCCTCTCAGTACGGAATTTTTGGGCTTAGCAGGATATCAAGCAAACACATAACATCAACTTGGTTCACCACTAGACTTCACACCGTTTAACTTGTTAGCCAAACCAACTCTTTGCAAGAGAATATCTACACTTTGAGAACTACCAAGCAGGACAAGCACCACAATTTTAAAGCCTTATGGTAATTCTTTACTAATCTATTCTTACTAGATAATCCACAAGTTTAAGCATTAATCTACTTCATATCTCTAAACAATTGCCAAGTATCAAAGATTCAAGACAATTGTCTACAAGATTAAGCAGCACTTTTTACACTTCCTACATGATAATTTCCACTCAACCAAAGACCAATCAACTTATTTAAAGCAACTCTCTAAACAAATATGAGTGAAAACACAAGAGAGTACTTCATAACTAAAAAAGCTAATAGCTATGAATAAGAGATACATGAAAAACAAGAGAGCTAGCAGCAAGAGTAATTAAAGCTAAACACTCAACAAATATAAATGAAGAACATGAGTGTTTACGAAAAAGTGGAGCATGTCTCCCTTCCAAACAAATATGCAAGGATCCAAATTATTGCAAAGACCAGAGAACAAAACACAAACAAACTGAAAATAAAAACAAACTAACGCTCCAAGAGCAGCGCATAATGTGTAAAGGAATAAAATATAGTACCATGAGAGAAACCGATGATTGTCGATGAAGAAGGGGATGCCTTGGGCATCCCAAAGTTTAGACGCTTGTGACTTCTTGAATATTTCAGATGAGGGTCCATGGGGAGCCCCCCAAGCTTAGGCTTTTATCCCTTCTTGATCTTCCTTCATCACCTCACACTTGGATACATGAAAACTTCCTTCACGCAAAACTTATATCAACTTCATTAGAGGGGTTAGTCCAAAAAAATAATATCTTGCTTCAGTTCCAAAGCACATATCATGAACTTATTTTTTTAAACATTAGCTACTATCACAAAGGTCTAAGTAAAGCTATAGCCTTCAAAAGAACCTCACTTTGCCCGCGAAAGAAGCAATGCAAAACTAAGTACAGAATCTGTCAAAACAGAACAGATTGTAAAGATAAATTTTTTTAGGACACTTCTGGACCTCAAATAAGAAAACTTAAAACTAGAGAAAGGTAGAAAAAACCCTAATGCTTGCTGTCAAAACTTTGCAGCCACATATGACGTTCTGTGATATTTTGGATTTTCGAACAGTGAAGAACCAAAATCTGTTTCTGGACAGCAAACTCACAAATTAGTCTCCCTCTCTTTAGAGGCTATTCTTGGCACCAAAAACCAAAACAAAAAGATACAAGGGAGTTGTTACAGAGGTAACATCACCCAAATCAAGAACAAACCGAAAAGAAACAGTAGGTAAAAATAAAATGGGTTGCCTCCCATAAGCGTTTTTTTAACGCCTTTTAGCTAGGCAAAAAGATTTTAATGATGCTCTCATAAGAATAAGAGTTGAAATAAAGGAGAACATCATGAAGCAAATATCAAACACATTTAAGTCTAACTCTCTTTCTATGCATAGGCATCTTGTAAGAAAACAAATCAATGAATCACAAAGTGGCTAGCATAGGAAGGCAAAACAAGTGCAACTTCAAAACTTTCAACATAAAGAGAGGAGACTTAGTATTATTGAGATATATGAAACCATGTCTCCCTATCTCATAATGTACATTAGGTACTAAATCAACCAGCATATAAAATCAACACAATATAAAGCTCAAAACCTTCATCATAAAGAGAGGAAATTTAATAATATGAAGATTTCTATAACCATATTTCCCTCTCTCATAATAATTCTCAGTAGCATCATGATTAGACTCAACAATATAGCCATCACATAAAACATTCTTATCATGATATACAAGCATAAAAGTATTATTACTCTCCACATAAATATAGTAATTATCATTAGTAATAGTGGGAGCAAAACTATCACAGCCATCATTGTAATCATCAGAATTTGGAGGCATAGTATAATCATAACAATCTTTATCCTCAATAATAGATGGACTGAAAATATCACATCCATCATTATAAACATCATATATAGGAGGCATATCATAATCAAAATAAACTTTATCCTCAATAGTAGGTGGAACTAAAATATCACAATTATTATAATCATCATATATTGGTGGCAAAGTATCATCAAGCAAATTTCCTCCTCAAAGCTTGGGGTCCTAAAAAGATCATATTCATCAAAACCATCTTTCCCAAGCTTAGAATTTTCCATAGCATTAGCAATAATGGTGTCCAAAGAATTCATGCTAATAACATTGCTACAATCATGATTATTATGCAAATAAAGTTCCATAGGTTTTTAAATTTTCTCTTCAAAAGCATCATGACCAATTTCAAGATAAATTTTATAAAGCTCTCTATTTTTTTTCCATAAAACCGAACTAGTGAAAACAAGAAACAAAAAGATTTAATTGCAAGATCTAAAGAAGATACCTTCAAGCACACACCTCCCCGGCAAGAAAAGAGCTTTGTTGCCGGAGTGTGAGTGCCGCTTACCTTACCTCCCCGGCAACGGCGCCAGAAAAGAGCTTGATGTCTACTACACGCTTCTATTCTTGTAGATAGTGTTGGGCCTCCAAGTGCAGAGGTTTGTAGGACAACAGCAATTTTCCCTTAAGTGAGTGACCCAAGGTTTATCGAATCCACGGGAGGAAGAGGTTGAACGTATCCCCTCTCAAACAACCCTGCAATTAAGATACAAGAAGTCTCTTGTGTTCCCAACACACCTAATACAATTTTCAGTTGTATAGGTGCACTAGTTCGGCGAAGAGATGGTAAAATACAAGTGATATGGATGGTAACAAGTGAATTTGTAATTATGTAATAAAAATGGCAGCAAGCAAACATGTAACAAAAGTGGCTAGAAACGGTGTTTCGATGATTGGAAACAAGGCCTAGGGATCCTACTTTCGCTAGGGATCTCTCTCAACATGTTAGCACAACTGAAAGCATGCAAGTGCTACTCGGAATTATCCTTCTCCTTGATATAACAAGGGTACTATGCGTAGGGCTAAAAAAGCACACCTCAAAGTCTGAGTAAACAAACACCACAATTCCACAAAGAATGAACATGGTAAATATCACTCTAGATAATCTGTCAAGGAGTCACACGTGCGCCCCGTCTGTCACCAAGGCTTTGTGTTGTCACAACTCCGGAAATTATACTAGACAAACCAATTGAGTAGCATAACATTACATAAGAATTCAGCCGTACTAACAATGCTCACGATCACATAAAGATCACACCATGGGAGAGAGAGATAACCACATAGCTACAGTAGAGCCCTCAGCCTTGATGAAGAACTACTCCCTCCGCATCATGGGAGGCAGCAACGGCGATGAAGATGGCTCCGGGGGCAATTCCCAATCCCGGCAGGGTGCTGAAACAGGAACTTCTGTCCCCCAAATTAGGGTTTTTGGTGGCGGCAGCGCTCAGCTGTGTTTTTGGAGAAAAGCTTCGATGTTCTCGCGTTTTTAGGTCAGGAGCAAATATATAGGCGAAGAGGCGACGCGAGGCGGTGAACGAGCTCTCCAGGTGGGGTCCAGCCCCACCCTAGGTCCAGTCGCGCCTGGGTGGCACCTGGAGGCTGTGGGCCTCCCCTGGACTTGTACTTCTGGCTCCCGAAGTCTTCTGGCGAAAAAGAACTTCTGTAATTTTTTCGGATTTTTCTGAGCACTTTGCATTTTGGACATTTTCTACAGTGCACAGACATAATAAACAGAAACTGCCACTGGCCATCTTGTCAATAGGTTAGTTCAATAAATCATGCCAAAATGATATGAAAACAATAATAAACACATGTGGCATTTGATATAAAACAAGCATGGAACATCAAAAATTATAGATACGTTTAGGACGTATCACCCACTACGCCACCATCACAGATTCGCATGCCTACCGCACTGCCTACTCCGACCATCCACTTCTTGCATAGAAGATCCATGTGTGGATTGATTAACCTTGTCATACTAATAAGTCATCTTAAAGTTGGGAGTGAAGTGGTGATGAATTCAGTGCCTGAAATGCGGTTCGATTTAACATTGACTGGAAATTTTGAACATATTGGTGTGTTTGGAGCACCATTGGGTCTCTCTGTTACTTAATATAAGATGTTTTAGCTTTCCTTATTTTTCTAGATTTGTATGCACTTAGACACTTTTCCATGCATACATTCACTCATTTCACTTTATATGTAGATTATAATAAAATAGCCAAAACATTTTATATTAAGGAACAGAGAGTATTTCTTAACGGACAGAAACAAACAAATTTGAACACAATTTGGGGCGCTTTTGGAGACTTGACCTAAGACTATTTTGGGCAACGAACCAAAACTCGTATCAAGTCAAGGAAAGAAATAACAGAGTGATCTTCGTATAATACTAAACAGACATAAGGAAACAAAACAACTGACTGTCAATCTTTTTTCGCCAGGTCAATTAGTATTCCCTCCGTCCAACAATAAGTGTCTCAAGTTTGCTTAAAAGTGGATGTATCTAGACATGTTTCATATATAGATACATCCACTTTTTGTCAAATTTGAGACACTTATTTTTGGACGGAGGGAGTACGTATCAATTTTTTGAAATACACACACTGCCGTCTTCCTGTCTTCACAAATAACCTATTGCCTCCAGTTCGTCCCCACGCGCGTTTCGCCGCCGCCACCCTTCTCGTCCCTTCGTCGTCACCACCACCACCGCAGGTGTTCCCGCCCCTGCCGCCTAGACTCCGTCATCCATCGCCGAGTTCACCGCCTGTCGGCGTCGAAACCAAGATGGTGGTCGCCGTGGCGAATGGGGTTACGACGGAAGCCGCCGCCGCCGCCACCATTGCCGCGGACGCCGACGCCGATTCTCCCAAATCCGTCCTCGAGGACGAGGTGATTTATTATTTTACTCTTTTAAACTTCCGTTTCAAAATCTCTAGGTGGACACCATTTCGTCTTGTTGGTGCGCTGATCGCATTTCGTAGGCTGTCTTAACGATTTCAATCCAATGGTTCCTCAACAAAAAAAAAAAAAAAGATCCTTTCGCCTGATACTGATTATTTTGTGCGATATTAGAAAATGTCGGAAGCCAAGGATGAGAAAAAAGCCGTTGATTTGAAGATCGAGGCTGAAGAGCAGCTCCTGAACTCCGTCAGAGAGGAGACTGCTGATGGGTTTCTGGATGCGAGTTCGTCCCTACCTATTGACCTCCAGGCCAAGAACGGCGATGCGTGCTTCATCACGGAGGCGATGACGAAGGAGGAAGAGCAGTTGTATCAGGCCCGGCTTAAGCTAGAGGAAGAAGAGGAGGCTAAAAGGAGAGAAGATGCAATTGATCCAAAGGCACGGTTTAGCAAGTTGGATGAGCTGCTGACAAAGACACAGCTCTATTCGGAATTTCTATTTGAAAAGATGGAGGAAATCACAGATGTACGTTCGCTATGTCTCTCACTGTGTGCTGACCATTTTTTTTTTGTTTCTCGTTGGTTATTTCTTTTCTTATTCGTTGATATTGGTGGTGTTGACTGTTGGTTAAGCAGCAAGTTGTTGAAACTAAAGATGAAGAGGAACCTGTCGAAGAGCAAAAGAAAGGACGTGGTAGAAAGAGGAAAGCAAAGTCTAAGCCACAGTACAATGATGTGAGTTTATATTTCAAATATCATCCCCTGCTTCATAAATATGCTAGTATGTATCTGTTGGCTCGTTCTGTAGTCTGTATTACCTGCTGAACAGCATAGCTACATCTATTAACAAATTGGAATAATTATATTCTAAGGTCCACACTATTTTGGCTTGTTTGGACTTGTTGATGTATTGTATCTTATGGTTCTGTAATTGTGATTTTTTTTCCTGAAGATGGGTCATAGTTGTATAACTTGATTTCTCAGTAGTGATAAGAATATGTAGGAAAAATGTAAGAAATTATTCATGTTCATTGGTTAAACATTATGTTCACCTTTTGTTGCGTCTGACTACCATGAATATAAATGTCATACAGAAGAAAGCAAAGACAGCAGTTGCAGCCATGCTTACAAGATCGCGTGAAGATCATTCTGCTGATGATGGTACTCTCACAGAAGAAGAAAAGTGGGAAAAGGAGCAAGCCAACCTTGTTCCATTATTGACTGGCGGAAAGCTGAAACCTTACCAGATAAAGGGTGTTAAGTGGCTCATATCACTATGGAAAAATGGGCTAAATGGGATACTGGCTGATCAAATGGGTCTTGGGAAAACAATCCAGACAATTGGATTTCTTGCCCATCTCAAAGGGAATGGTCTGCACGGTCCATACATGGTTATTGCTCCCCTTTCGACGCTGTCAAACTGGTTGAATGAGTTATCAAGGTAAAGTCTCAAAAGTTGTCTTTCACTATGCTTAGTTTGCTTTCTTATGTGGAATACTTGATTTCAGGTTTGTTCCATCTCTGACTGGTCTGATTTATCATGGAGATAAAGTGGCTCGGGCAGAGCTAAGGAGAAAATTCATGCCCAAAAAAGTTGGTCCTGATTTTCCGATAATAATCACTTCATTTGAGATGGCCATGTATGATGCAAAGTTTCTTGCTAATTATGAGTGGAAGTATGTTGCTGTAGATGAGGTGACTGAATAAAACATCCGCTGTATTATTATTGTCCATGTATGTTTCTCCCCCTGCCCTAGGTATTTACGTGTCAGTTTGATACTTCTTTTTCCAGGGCCATCGGTTGAAAAATACGAAGTGCAAATTACTGAGGGAGTTAAAGCGCATTCCAATGGAGAATAAGCTCCTTTTGACTGGTACACCACTCCAGAATAACCTAGCAGAGCTGTGGTCGCTACTGAACTTCATTTTGCCCGATATATTCTCATCCCATCAGGAATTCGAGTCATGGTATGTCCGTTAATCTAACAGCTGCACCACTGCCTGCCCTATACTTCATGTAATTTCTGTACATGCCATTTTTGTTCATTGTCTCCATATCCCAGAAGCATTTCTTGCGTCCGCCGATGATTGATTGCTGTCTTGTGGCCTTTTCTGCCTTTTATTGATTATTATGATTATAAGATACCTGAATCATCCGAAATAAGATTTCTCTAGCTTTCACATAGTTTTGCTCTGTCGTTGGCTAGATATTGTATTGATAGTCAATTTATGTATGAACCTAACTATGTAGATTTGTTTGTTTTCTAGTTGGGGTATGACATTTGTCCGGATTTGTAAAGTTATCACTGTATTACTTATGAGGACATGTTGTGGTTAAAGTTAAACCAATGCAAATGAATTTATTAAATTTAATCAAGCAAGATATAAGTTCCCCAGCATAAGCATAAGTATATCTGGTGTAAGTGTAGTAATTTACTATTCATGCAACTTTTGAAACATCTGGATTTTTCGAGTAACCTTGCAGGGCCACTCCCCATTAAGAACAATAGGCTCCAGTGGGCACCGCCAGGGCTCTCTGGCTGATGTCCTCATGTAGTCATGTGCCAGAGCAGTCACGTCCCTGTATTTCGTCTGCTCGTGGATATTTTCTTTATTGTAAAAATGTGATATGTTGACTGTAAGAACAGTGGTCTAGTAGTACATGTTATGACATATCTTCCTGATTTATGTTGTGCACTTCCTGCCTTTCCAATATATTATTATTGAAACACAAGCTTTGCATTTTCTCGAGAACAAAATGTTGTGTAGCAGAGCCTGATACGCCCATCTCTGTCAATTGTCTATTAAATATTAGTAGAATGTTATCTTGTTATTTTTTTTCTTATTCATGTTGTCTGTTGATATGTTACGTTTGCTATGAATAAGTAATATGTACATACTATTAAAACTATTCAGACGGATTTTCATACCTTTACATCAGTGGTTTTAATTCTAAAGATAGTGAAGTTACTTCTTGAATACTTCATGTATATTTGTATCATTTTGCCTTCATCTGTCTGATGACAATCTTCTTACAGGTTTGATTTTTCTGCGAAGGGAGACGAGGAACAACAGGAAGATACTGATGAGAAGAAAAGAGTCCTTGTTGTCTCAAAGCTTCATTCCATTTTGCGTCCATTCCTTCTCAGGCGGATGAAGGAGGATGTAGAACACATGCTTCCACGAAAGAAAGAGATAATCATTTATGCTAACATGACTGAACATCAGAAACAAATCCAGAATCACTTGATTGAGAAGACATTCGACAACTACTTGCATGAGAACACAGATATTGGTATGCATTTGTACACTCATGCATGCATTCCTGCAAATCTGTGCATAGGTAAATAACATTTGAATGTGACAAGATTTTGCTATACTGTAGTTTTGCAGAGACCTGGCATCAAGACGAAGCTAAATAATCTACTCACTCAGCTGAGAAAAAATTGCGCCCACCCTGATCTTTTCCATGCTGCATTTGACTCGAACAGTGTGTCCCATTGCTCATTGGACTTATGCTATTTGCATTATTCTACCTGATTGCCTTTTGACATTTATCTACGTTGTTATTTATTTCTTCTTTTGTTTGCAGGTCTTTATCCACCTGTTGATAAGCTTCTGGAACAATGTGGCAAATTTCAGCTGTTGGACAGGTTACTGGATGCTCTACTCAAACGAAAGCACAAGGTTGATGTTTTCTTTTTGTTCCGTAGTCTCGTATATATTCAGGCACATGCTTCATGACTTGTAATTTTCAGACCTAAAATATAGTTCAATTGATATGTTTGTAGGTCCTAATATTTTCACAGTGGACAAAAGTTTTGGACCTCCTTGACTATTATTTGGATGTGAAAGGCCTGAAGGTTTGCCGAATTGATGGTAGTGTTAAGTTGGAAGAGAGGAGGAAGCAGGTAAATTAGTCTGCCAATTTATTACTAGTTTGCTGGATATCATCTATCGTATCGTACATATGCTCATATGTATTAAGGTAAATACTAACTATGCTATGCTAAGAAAGAAGACTAAACTAACTTAGGTTGGTTCATGGCATGATTACAACAGACATGACAGATCCTTTATATAAGCGGGAAAAACATACCCAACAATATAACAACCAACCACTCATCTGTGTTTCTACTTTCTACCTTCATCTGTGTTTCTACTTTCTACCTTCTTAACAATACTATGCTTGTCCGTATATGATGGATATCAATATTCAGTTGTCTTGTGCTATGCTTGCAAATGATAATCGGGATCCTAAAAAATGCACTAGGCTCCTCTGTATTAATGTATTCTGTAAGCATGCACCTTAATTAATTTCCTATCCAGGCATAATTTAGCGTCTAGCTTGATGACATTTGTTGAGTTAAGTTGTTGCATGATCAGTTTTAAACACATATATGTTAACATCCACCTTGAGAATTTGTGATAGCTTAAACATGATACTGAGTTGGTTCCCAGGTACTGCCATTTTGCCTGGTTGGTTCCTGAATTTATTTCGACAACTGGAAGTAGGGTAATTGGCTAGAACCAGACATAATGTGTTAAAAACTCGTGTTAGGTTAAACCTGTGTTAGAAACCTGTTGAAAGAAAAAACAAAATCGGACTATTTTAGCAGCTAAGTTGGTATCAGACTGAGTGGTGCTTCACTACCCAGTTCCAAAGTGGTTTAGTAAATGTGTGTTAGCTTAAACAATAAACATAACTACAAAGCACATGTGCCAGAGTTGGTTTTCAGGTACTTCCATTTTGCCTGTCTGGTGCCTTAATTATGTCTGGACATAACTTATTTAAAAACTTGTTAAAAAACCTGTTTAAAACTTCGATTAGGTATCTAGTTGAAAGACTTAAATACGCCTGGCTGACTGTAAGTGTGGAAGCGGTGTTCTAAATCATAGCATGTTCTTTTTTTTTGTTACATACTAATCCTTTTTTTCCTTTAGATAATTGATGGATGTCTATGGTGTTTGCTATCTCACAAAATATATTTGCTACTATTTTCCTGCGGCAGATAGCGGAGTTTAATGACTTGAACAGCAGTATGAATGTCTTCATTCTAAGCACGCGTGCTGGTGGGCTTGGTATCAACCTTACTTCTGCTGATACTTGTATCCTGTATGACAGTGACTGGGTAATTTTGTATCTCGAGAGTCTGTAGTGTAATAGTACAGACTAAATATTTGTATGATTACGAAGTAAAACCCATTAAAATGTGCACTCAGATGTGTTTGTATGCTGTATTTTTCGCTTCCTTGTGCAGAATCCTCAGATGGATCTGCAAGCTATGGACCGATGCCACCGCATTGGTCAAACACATCCAGTTCATGTTTATCGGTTGGCAACATCAAATTCTGTCGAGGTACGGTTGGAGGCTGGCCTTCAGACTCTTGCTTGGCTATATCGTGTGGCATCGGTGCTCACCGCTTCATTGTCGCAGGGACGGATTATCAAGAGAGCTTTTGGGAAGCTGAAGCTAGAGCATGTCGTGATTGGGAAGGGTCAGTTTCAACAAGA
Source organism: Puccinellia tenuiflora (assembly GCA_012064385.1). Taxonomy (NCBI): domain Eukaryota; kingdom Viridiplantae; phylum Streptophyta; class Magnoliopsida; order Poales; family Poaceae; genus Puccinellia; species Puccinellia tenuiflora. Next base: position 376,589 of record QRDG01000292.1, on the reverse strand, counting down.
CGCCACCGCCAAGCCGAACACCTTGGATGTAAGATTTTCTGTCTTGAGTTTACGTGTAAATTATTTCTTCAGTGATTAAACACCGGAATGATCACTGATGTTTTTTTTTCTTCTTTTGCCTGCAATGCAGGAGGCGGAGCTGCTAGCGCTGCTGAGGGATGAGCAGGGTGAGGAAGACAGGATGATCCAGACGGATATCAGCGACGCCGACCTCTCTAAGGTGATGGACCGGAGCGACCTGACCGGCCCTCCTGCCGCTGCCAATGCCACCCCTCTTGTCCCCCTGAAAGGGCCTGGCTGGGAGGTTGTGCTCGCCTCGAAAAGCGGTGGCGGCATGCTCTCGGTGCTCGCCAGCTGAGGCCCGAGCCGGCCTAGCGATGGCGACGCAATGGCTGGCGCATGATGACGACACATTGACACCCCTCTTGTCCCCCTAGGTAATTGGGGTTGAACCCCCAGGATTAAGAGGTGATGTTTTGGCGAGCTGGTGTTCTAAGCTTAAGCCCGGTCGTCGGTGCGTGCCTTCTTCCAAGGCAACCTATATAGGACTGTTATGGTATGCTAAATGATTTTGGAAATGACATTGTTCTGTTGCTCAGGGGTACTGTGCAATGTTGCCATGTCGGCATATATTATGAAGTAAAAAAAAATTTGCAGCCTCGCCGAGCTCGCGCACTTCCTCCGTGCTGGCACCACGTGGTACACGTACAGGCGGCCGTCGGACGGGTGCACCCAGTACACGCTGTTGGGCAACATCCCGGACTCACCGGCCGGACACCAGCCTGCAAAATGTCAGTTCGAGCCGCCGGCGAGGGTGGTCCGCTCCTCAAAGACGTTCGCGTCCCACGGCACCCAGGTGCCCTCGATGTCAGTGCCACAGGGCCGTATCGTCCGACGACTCGAGTACGACCACCGTGCAGCCGCTGGTGGGCTCGCCGGACAGCGCGCAGCCGGTGCCTGCCGCCGGCGGCGAAGCCCGTGCCTGGAGCGCGATTCTTGTTGCCCTCGGGGGTCGCGGCCCAGGGGTTCCAGAGGAAGGTGGCGAGCGTCGCCGGGTACCAGACGAGGTGACACAGCCGCCTCCATCTCCTCTCAGGAGCGCCGCGCGCCGTCCGAGTCGCTGTATAACAAATATAACATGTTTTAGGCTAGCCCCAATGGGAGTAACTTAGTTAGTAACTTCAGTGCCACCTAAGTAAAAAAGATGATGTGGCAGCTAATTAATGAGGAGAGAGAGGAATAGAGGAACATAGCTAGTTACTGTAACATTACAATTTTCTAAACAAGATGAGTCTATAGAGTAATAAATAAGATCACCTATGTTATTCTATTTATGTTACTTTGCATTATGGTGGTAGTAACTAAGACTAGTAACATATGCATGTTACTAGTCATAGTTACTCTCCATTGTGACCAGCCTTATTGATCAAATTAGTTGAGACACGAAAAACAATGACCTCACATACATAATACATTGATGCATTGGACGGAGGGAGTACTACCATAGAAGTTTTCTTTGGCTTGCATAGACTAATTGTTGGGTATGCCGAATAGGTACTTTCACGGAGTTGACTAAAAGCCAACATATCAGAGTGGGGTACCGCTACGAAAAGGCCTCCCTTCGCGAAGGGAACTGCACTTGTCCGAGTGTGCCACGTGGTGAGTGCGGACGCAGCCGAAGCCCCAGCGTATGGTCATCTGCCCGCGAACGACTCCTTCCCACGCACGCGTACGTTTTCGCGTCGGCGGAAGTCCCCCGCCGCACGTACATCTTCGTGGTTTTCCTATGTACGTTGCCTCCGCGTACGAGCGATTTTTAATTTTTTTATCCAAACGTACGAGCGACCTGATTCTGGATACAAACAAAAACATTCAGTGTACGCGTATGATTGCATGATCAGGTTATATTCGTATACGTACGAGCGACTTTTAAAAAAGAAGAAAAAGACATGATCTACAAATCAAATGTGTACTTCACATAGAAGATACGTGTACAAACTACATATAATAGGGAGTACAAATTAAATCTAAAACTCTCTTACATACCGGTATATAAATTTGGTTGCTTGCCACCCCACCCCTAATCCTAAGTAATATATACAAGTTACAAGTTTTTCTTAATCTAGCGGCTCGACTTCGTCCCCCGTCGCCGCTACCGCGGCGTACGGGGGGACTCAGCCTCGGGGCGTTAGGGTACGGAGGCTTCATCGCTCGTCGACGCTAACGCGCTACATGGAAGTACAGAGTATATATAATATAAAGTACAGAATAGTGCGATTCGGATATACATCCGCGCGCACATCGGTGTACACCCACGCGAACCTGCTGTACATCCGCGCCCAACTCACCTGTACATCCGCGCGCACATCGTCGTACATCCGCGCACACATCGTTGTACATCCGCGCGAAAGATAACAGAAAGTATAAAACTACACATGATGTACAACTACAATGCTACCGAGTGTACAAACTATATAAAACCGGTAGTACAAAAAAAGTTTCTCGAAACCTATCAACATGGGATCTAGTTTTGAAGATCTCGGCACGAGGATCTCAAATATGAAAACGGTTCATAATTCTAAAATACGGTTCTAGAGATATTTCATTTTAAAAAAACGAATCTAAAAATAAATGCGTTTCCACCCATCTGTACTCCAACCGGTGGGATGGGAAAATCACACCAAAACTCTCTAGTGTTACCACTTGTCACACATTCAAACACCCACGGGGGGACCAAACGAGGAGAGCGGAGGAAAAGTTCCCTTTGCAAAGGGAACCCTTTTTTTAGTGATTACCATCAGAGTGATCCATATCCGGCTTACCGGACGGCCCAGTATGATGAAGCGTAGTAGGCCCATCCGGCTAAGAAAAGGTTTCAGAAGGCGGCCTGCATTGTAGTCGACTTAGTTCTTAAGGCAAGGCTAAAGCCGGATTAGAGTAGAACTCTATAACTTAGTCAGTTAGCTTTCTTCCTGCAAACCCTAGTCCATGCGCCTTTATAAGCCGGACGGAGGGACGCCTCAGGGCACGCTCTAACTTTCATTGTAATCGGCTCTTGTTACCTTATAGTGAATTATAGCAGCACGTAGGGTTTCGCCACCGTTGTGAGATCCGAAGCTGGGTAAACTCGTGCTCATCCCGTCACCGGAATTACCTACGTCTCCTACAGCCACCTCTCTACCTAGCCGGATGGCACCCCTGTTTAGGCTAGAATCGACAATACCACGACACTAATGGAGGATGCTAGGGGCCTGACGGTGGCAAAAAATGGCTCCTCCCCAAATGTCGGATTTCACTAAAACGTGGTCGCGACAATTATGGTGCCACATCCACTTTTGTTTTCTTATTTTCAAAACCAATAGAGATATAAACATAGATGTTACCGAATATGAATGTGGATTAGATGTTTATTAAATTTGAAACGAATATGAGTTTGACGAATTAATAGAATAGTCTTGTAGTAAATCATTCATAGACTAGTGGACAAACAAAACATACTAATTGAATGCAAAATTCAATCAAAATATATTTGGTCACTTATTAGTTTTATAGGTAGCATGAATGGCATATAGGCCTACAGTTACTCAAATTGGCTAAGGTAATCTTATTCGAATACGGATATATCCACTTTCATATTCTATATTTTACTCAATATCCAATGCCATATTTTTATTTGTATTTGTAAAATAAATTTGGATATTTATCACATATGTTTCTATTTTCTTCGGATGTGGGCATTTCCACATCCATTTGCAGTTTCTCGGATACGCGGACACACATCTGCTGCCTCTTTCACCCCTATGTCCAGCATTTCAAAATCATCAAATGTGATGAAAGAAAATGTGAATGTAACTAAAACTTAGACAAAGTTGCCACATGTATGCAACATGGATGTCAATGCTTGCGGCAACAAGAGAACACATTTGCATCATTGGTTGTAGACGCCCACGACCATGGCAATATTTCACTCTTGTGTTTGCAACACACCCGATTTACAACATGTGAAAAGCATACATACAATATCGAAAATCGCAGAAACGGTTGATCTTGATTGGGGTTGTCGATCTTTTCGAAGCTTTCTCATCAACATATCTAGACCGATCACCCCGATCCACTTAGCCCTCTGTCTTCGTGAGCTCCTAGCCTCATTCTCAAAATAATAATAAAATATCCTAGCTTCGCTAACAAAGGGCGGTTGTTCTGAAATACTATGGTAGAAGGTTTTTTTTTGCCCGACTAGATTGCTAGTAATGCAAAATTACACCAGCCTTCGGCACACACCTCATGATTTTAGTTCATTATATATAAATATGCCAACTACGGAGAGATTCTACCTGAGAGAGATAGCCACGGCCACCGCCTACGAGATCGTACAGTCCTTCGCACCTTTCAGGATCCCATCCAGAGATCATCGTTGCCTGGTCCCGAGTAGCGATTGAGGAGATCTCGATGCTACCTACCACCATGTGCCTCCGCTCAAACTTGTCTTGCGGTACTAATCGAACATGCTAATGAGTGCCGCTCTTAAATTAGTGCGCCTGTGGATATTAATATTCATATTCTTGGGGATCATTTCCCTAGTTAGAGTCGTGTGTTGATCTTACAATAATTTTGGTTTACCCAGTTTATGAATCGAAATCAAGTTTCATCAATATTTATGGATCCATAGTTTTTTTCCTTTGTGAATCGGAATCACGTTTCCCAATTTGTGGATCAATAAGTTTTTCTCGAATTGTGAAATTTGTAGACCGTCAATTAAGAACTATGTAGGTGAAGGTGAGAATGTGAAATTAGATTTACATAATTCAAATCGGCATGGAAAGAAATTATAGATCGTTAATTAAATCCGGCGACTCAAATGTGGATTGTAAATTCCAATCTGACTTACAATTATACACTTACATTAAAATGTATTTAATTCTTTTTAAATACACATAATAGGTATGGCCGATTAGCACCTGTGTGTAGGACAAGGAGTCAACTTCAGAGTTCTTAGTGTAACCCATTATATGATATAACAAATTCTCACGACCCAAGTTACTGGTGTGTTAGGCATTTTTTGTTGCTTTATTGAGTATAAAGTCTATTTGTTGGTATTTTTATTAGTGTGTTTAAAATTTTATAATCTCAAAAGTAAAACCTTACAACTAACCTTGTTGGAGAATGGAAACCGTTAATTTTGATATACTATAAACAATTTTATTATACATAGGGTGACCTTGTATTAGCGTAAAGAATGATTATGGAAAACAATAGTGCCCAACTTATGTCAGCTCATAATCCATGAGAACATGAATAATCAGTTTACTTGGAACACACCACAACGCCTTAGATGCATTTTGCATTCCGTTGCAACTATCATGCTAGGTAACCATTTTCGAAGATGTATATATAAGCATTTACTGGGGCCGACATAAATATCTCGTTGTTGTGCATTTCAAGTTTTCTCACGATGGCCCATGAGCCACGAGTAGCCCAGTCTGGAGGGTTCTCGGACCTCCGCCGCCCGAACCTTCACGAACCGGGAATTTCTCGAGAGGTCGCACACCCACCCGCAAGCCTTCCACGTAGCCGTCGCCCCCACCAACCGCAATTAAAAAAAGAGCCGTCCCTCCCTGACCAAGGAACGAAGAAATTTTCTCCGGCCACCACCGCCCTTCGCACGCCGCCGCAGCAAATCGCCTCTTCCTCCGCTCGATTTCGAGATACTATCAAGGTGGGACGCCATCTGCCCGGTCAATTCCTCGCTCGCCGCCGCCCGCCCGCCCAAGTCGCCGGGAAATGGAGAGAGGCCAGGACGGAAGGGGAAGGAACGACGTCTTCGGCGCGGGGGACCCGTTCGCCGGATTCAGCAGCGGGTTCGGCCCCCTTGGGAGCCCCATGCCCAGCCTGTTCGGGGGCAGGGATCCGTTCGACGACCCTTTCTTCACGCAGCCGTTCGGGGGCAGGATGGGCGGCCCTGGAATGTTCGGCGGAGGCCTTTTCGGGCCTATGGGTGGCCCTGGCATGTTCGGCGGGTTCGGGCCCGGAGGCGCCGGGTTCCTCGAGCAAGCTCCTCCTCCGAGGAGTAGTAATGGTGGGAGGCCTGTCATTACAGAGATTGAGGAGGAGGAGGAAGGGGATGATGGGGACCGGCAGGCGAACCATGGGGCCTATGTTCAGGAGCCGGATGATGGGGATGATGGTAGGGTTGGAACAGTTCATGCGTTGTCTAATGGAATGCCGTTTGATCGATTGATTCTCGAATGAAACTGTATCCTTTGTTTGTGTGTTCTAGGGATGCAAGGGGGTCAGGTTCAGATGCGGAGCGATCCCAACAGGGCGAACGGTGGCGGCCAGCAGTCGCAGTCGCGCACGTTCACGTACCAGAGCTCCTCTGTAACTTATGGTGGTGTTAATGGAGCCTACTACACTGCTTCCAAGACCCGGCGGAGCGGCAGCGATGGAGTAAGCAAATTACTGATGTAGAATTGATAAACTTTACTAATCAGAAGTGATACTGATCGTGTTTTTTTGCAGATGACTGTTGAAGAGAGCAAGGAAGCAGATACATCAACTAGAGAGGCCACTCATAGGATCTCCAGAGGAATTCATGACAAGGTAGATAGATGACCCTTCGAGCTGTTCATTGACCTATCGTGATGAACAATCAAAAGCTAATATTCAGGAACTTCATGCACACTGGATTGTAGAGCACATTCTGCTTGCATTAATTGTAACTTGTGCTCTCTAGAGCTATGGTTGATGCTGTATTTGGTCAATTTGGTTTTGCGGCTAATTCTCCTTGTATTATATTCTTGTAGGGGCACTCACTAACAAAGAAGCTGAAATCAGACGGGAAGGTGGACAGTACGCAGATACTGCACAATCTCAATGAAGGTTTGTTTTATATTTTTAGCTTTCCCTGCCCTGACGTGCAGACATTTCACTTATATGTTCTTCATAATATTTGTTTGTACAGACGAGTTACCTGGGTTTGAAGAATCGTGGAAGGGGAATGCTGGACATCACTTGCCAAGCTGGACTCAAAATGCCCGTATATCCAATGGTGATAACTCTGGTAAGCAATATTTCATGTTTGGGCTTCAAATATTTTTTACTTGTGAGAACACCTATAGATGGCATGTCATTGTTCACTCACCTGTTTAATTAGAAACGATAGCAACTGAACATAAATATTTCAGCATTTCTTCCTGCGGCATAATTTTTTGCCTATTAAAATGGCTTGTTTTTTTTAAGAAAGCTGATAGGAACAGATTAGTTGAAATATATGGAGCCCTATAATAAAAAAATGTTTTTTAGTTACAGGGTTAGAAAGGATCAGACTGTAGTTTCATCTTCTTAGTAGGACATCAGTTAAAATCTCAGTCCTTGAAAATAAATGGTGGATATATTGATAGCTCAGATGTGAAGTAGGACTGAGGAATGGAACATATGAAATATGAAGTAGGACTGGAAAGATTATTTGGCCCTATGAGGTCTGCCGTGCAGTCTAGGTTCAGTTCTGATATTTTGTTTAACCTGGGCTTGGGTTTACTAGGTCTTACAACTGGCACCAAAGATTAAATCCACTGCCAGATAAGTCTGTTCACAAGATGAGGATGATGTGGCTGTTGACATCTTCTCAAATATGATGAACTTACATGGATGTTTTCAACATTTCATATTAATTGTGAAGTTAAATTGAAAATGGGGTGTGTGGAGATTATGCATCAAGACGTGAGATGACAATGCAATTGCAATTGATATATTAGCTGTTCCACCGAATCATTCCAACTAAACTTCCATGTACAGGTAGCTGAAATTGCTTTGTAGTTGATAGGTGGGCTCTGTAACAGTAGTACTTGCTTGAGATGCTACTCTTGATACATACATATGCTAATGGCAACAACACTATCTACATGTGAGCACACACACCGTTCTCTAACAAAACACGTGCTTAATGATTACCACAGGTAACCGAGTTCCCGCTGGATCAGGCAGACAGCCTGCACAGAGCTGGGCGTTCCCCGGTATGCAGCAACTCCAGGATCCGAGGAGGGCGTTCCCCGGTATGCAGCAACTCCAGGATCCGAGGAGGCGGGACAACGGGAAGCCAAAATCATCGCGAATCATCCCGATCTCTTGAAGAAAGGATTGCCCTGTATTCACCGAGTAGAAGAATAAAGTAGCGCTGGCTAGTGCAAGCAGTTCAGAGTAGAGAACAACAGTAGTACTAAACTGTGAGGTGATGGAGGCCTGGAGGTCCGAACGTGATCTACTACCTGCTACCGTTTGTTCTTGTCCGGGACCGTGA